>RXPK01003167.1:0-91529 GCA_004143645.1 Protaetia brevitarsis
TTCTCCTTCGCTGGTAAACTATTTTTTTCTGGTAAATGCACAAATTAACATTTATAATGGTCGTTTGAGGTAAATAGGGAAGTGCATTTAAGCAATGGTTTACATATATACCTATTGAAGCTAACTATATGGGTAGAAACTACGCCATAATATAATGTTAGATCAAGAATCTGTTTTTCCAAGGTAGGCTAACGTTTGGAAAAAAAGAAATCGAAACATAATAATTACCTTAAGTACACTACTATTGTGTTACGTAACATCCTTATTTCTTAATAATATTCACTTTGTTAATATGAAAGTGTACTTATTGTTCGAAGTGAAATATACAATGGTTCGGTTAATTAATAAAGTAGGGAGAACAAATAAATATGATCGCTTTTTATACAATTATTTCTTAATTTTGCAAATCTCAAATGAACGGAGATTTTATTGCGTTTGAGGTTTGTTTGTAGATTCATTAACGAAATACGTGAGGATGTCGAAGATGTTGGCCGTTGCGGATATAATATACTACCATGTCGACAGGCGATGCATATCTTACATATTTCTCCTTAGAAACAGCAATTGTAATTTTGAGGCATGTTCAAGATGCTTGGTAGACCGACGTCCTTCTTAAGATTACCGGAAATTAGAATATTGCAATTACACGTAATTAATTATTAATTCGATTCGTGGACTAGTGTTGGAGTGCTATAAAGTTTTCCAGTATACAAAATTCTCGTTTTAAGTTTTCCCACTTCATCATATGCAATTTATTACTATTTCCTAGTTTAATAAATATTGTAAAATTTCACAAATTTGCTAGAGGATGTGCTAGCAATTTTTTTAACAATTTATTTCTTTTTTTTATACCTACGGTTTATTTGAAAAACTGCAATCGACATTGTCTTTCAGTTTCGCACAAGTAAAAATTCTTAAACTAGAACAATTTTCGTCCAACAGTAAAGTGTAAATATTATTATGCGGATTTTTCTCTATGTAGAATCGTTCACAGTTCTCTTGAAATTGGAAATATTTCCAATAAAATATTACAATCTTCCGAGAATAAAATTAAAAGTAATTTTAATGTTTGTTGAAGCTTTATTTTGCATAAAAATATATCAAGATAGATAGTAATATAATAAACTTCAAAATCGCGTGTAATATCTTCCACTATTACACAATCAAAATTAATGGCACATTATTCAGACATAAACAAGCATAGTGATTCCTGTATTTAAAAAGTGAGAATCCTAGATGCACATGTATAAAAGCAAGGTGGTCGCGTTTCAACGAAAACGCACTATACGGGTGTTGATAAAAGCACCGATGCCCGTATAAATCCTCTATCTTGTTTTGAACTCGAGTAAGAAACACAGCCATGTGAAAAAACTAGCACTGCGCCGTAAATACTGTGGAATTTTAATGCAGCAGTGATGACACGTATATACTAACTTGTTTGTTCGAACGAACCACAAGGCAGCTGTGTTTTTATATCGCAATATTCTACGCACTGGCGGCGTCTTAGATGTAGCTTGTTTATTTATATATGTGCAACACTCACATATCGTCAGGTGCTTTCATGTGAAAAATCAAGAAATTTATATTAAATAATTTTATTTTGATACCCGTTTAAACTCGTACAAGAAATATATATTGTATTATTATTTAAATATGGAGGTAATAGTACATTTTTTTTATTTCTGGTATTTTATTTAAGAAAAAAAGGAATAAACAAAAACCAGAGCAATAAAGAGTTACTCAACTATTTGAACTAATAAGAACAAATTGGTAAGTCTTTTTTATCATTGATTTAGAATAATTACCATATTATTAATTATAAAAACATTGTAATTTTTCCACAATACATTTAAAAAATGATGGTAAGTTTGTTTTATCTAGCGACACGTTAAATTTAAACGATTATCAAAAAAATGGTAGTTAAAATCTTAAAAATCTAATCATTGCAAACTAATGCAACTAATAGGCCAAAAACAGCGGAAGCCTCTGGTTCACTAAGTTATGTAATATTGTTACTTTCATTGTAATTTACATAAGTTTTAAAATTTGTTAACCACATAATCTTTCTAGATTTTCGTTTGTAACGTATGAAGTTCTTACATGTGAATCCAGAAGCTAGATAATACTCTCTGTACTGACTCCGCAAACTATGTAGGTACCTATGTATTAGATACATGTGCAAGTCTAGGCATAGACTTTGGTGTAGGCAACGCCACTGAGTTTTCCGCTTCCGCTTCTCCGAACGAGTTCGTTCCGGTCCTTTACACATGTAACATTGCTCTGACATCGGTTTTTGAAGATACACAAACACATGACACCAGACTAACTATCGATAAGTAAGAGCATTGGTAAGGAAAGTAAATGGTGCAATTTCTCACAAAATTCTTTAATTGATTGACAACCCGGTTCATCCATCTAAGGGCGACATTCTTCAGGTCAGAATTATAAAATAGTCACAAGTCCTTTAGTGGATGAAACCGGTTGTCGTCATTAAAGAATTTCTGAGAAATTGGATCATTTACTTCTATTTACCTTGCTATAATTTACTCACGCAGAGTCAAAAACCATGGCTTATATATATTGTATAGACCAGCGGGCATTTTCACGGGGCACCATTAATATGGGAATAAGAATTTACACGATCACACAGTGAATAGGTTTAATAAATAATATTTGAGAGTCTTAAAAATCTACATATTTATACCACACGTTCTGTTTGACTGAATTTTGATACTGGTTATTTTCATGTTGTAAGTTTTCACATATTTAACTTTAGAATTTGATTTTATTTTTCCTTTTCTCATATATAATTTTTTGTCTTAAGTTTGTTTAGTTATTTAATTTAAGTTTATTTTTTAATAGAGTAATTTATAATATTTATTTATTTATTGTTATAATACATTTTTTTATTTATTTATGTTCATTTTGTTATTTTACTTTGTGACGTTTAAACATTATGTTTGTGTAATAAAAGCTATTGTTATTATTATTTTAAGTGCATCATCTTACTCGTATATGTTTCTGACAAGATTAATAATCTTAAAATCTTCTTTCTGCTTTATTTTATAAAAATATCAAGCATTTTAATATTTTTGTGGCACCTCCATCATTTTTCCTAAATACTCGAAAGCTGAACTAACGTAATTCTTACACTTTTTTTTAAAGAATCCTTTGTATATTAAACTTATTATTCATGGTGATAATACAGTGACTCTTCGATAATAGGCTCAAATTTATTATGCGTATAACAAGATCCATTTCAGCATTTCAACTTCCACTAAATTAAGCGTCACACCACTGTATATAATAATATGTTTTTATATAGTGGTAAGTCGCACGTGCTCTTAGTCCATTGAAATTGTTTATCAATTAACAGGAAAGTGTATTTGCCCAAGCAATGAACATGTTCATTTTCTGTTAAATTTATATTTACCGACGCCAGACGCTTAACGCACATGTAGGTCACAGATGCCGCATGGTTACGGGTTTGGTGCGAATATGCATATATGTATGTGTCTGTAAAATAAATATGGATTTAAATTTAAATAGGACTAAACCACATTTTAATGTTATTTATCCTATGGATACAATATTAGAGTAGGCAGTTTATTGCTTAATTCAGGTATTTACTTTGCGGCCAATATTAACATGTTTAAATAAGATAAAGTGGAATAAATGCACCTAGATATACTAGGGCTTATAATAAATATATATGATATAAATGATTATGTATGTATATGATTGAAATTATGTCTGAGAGTTATAAGATTTTAAACTCATTAGTTTGCAAGGATATAAATTGTCAATTTTAAACCAATAAATACATTCTAAATTTATATTGTTACACATATTTTAATTTAACCCACTAACATTAATTAGTGTTAGGTAGTTGATGCATGTGAGTGGCTTACCGTCATCCTACAATTATTGTATTCTTACATAGGTACATATTGTAGTTATAGAAGACAATTTAGTAGTTATTTTCACGATGCTAATGAGATTTTCCATCTTAAATTCTCAATTCACTTATTCCTTCACATGTCAAATTTGATATGATTTCACATAAGCTACCTAAACTTGCGTTAAAGCAACAATTATGCAGCTTATTTTTGCTCCATAATATACCATAAATTTAAATGTATTTCTTCAAACTTTTAATCCTATTGTTTTTTTTTTGTAATCATACTTTCCTTAGTCAAGATAAAGATGCATTGATACGGGTATATCCGTCAATATGTGTTTTCTTCACAGTGTAATTTTTTGTTTTTATATTATCTCAGATATTTAAGATACAAAATCAAAGTTCCTTTGTATTCTTGATATCCCTAAATACTTTGTCCAAAAAAATCTAAACTCATTCACAATATGGCGATTTGGCAACTTTTTTCTAACAAAGGAGTAGATAAGTCGCAAAAAACTAAAAATTCTCTAAATTTCAGGAACAGAGACGTTCAGACTTGAACGTAAGATTCTGTCAAAATAAAAAGCGGCTGTTTGCAAAACTGGATGGGTCTCCTAATGTAACAAGTTTGTGATAGCTTATAACCTAGTTTCATTATTACTGCTTAGTGATATGGATTAAATTAGATCAGATTAGAGTTGAGGTGGCCCACGCACTTGTTTCACTGCGATCTTTTCAGATCTATTATGATTCCCATTTTTTCTAGAAAACGCTCTCTAATTTTATCCTCTCAATTAGGCTTATCATCTTTGAGAGCGATTCATTTATGTAGCTGTTAACTGTGGAGTTCTCCAAGCCCATTACCCTTGTCCTCGTCAGGCCGTCGCATAGGCACAACGTATGAACTGGTGTTTCTTCGTTTTCTTGGCAGCAGCATCATTTATCAGGCATATGTTGTACATATGCTGTTTAGTCTATAATGACTAATTACTATCATTTTGACGGTCTTCCTTTCTTGACTCACAATCAGTAGGGCTTTAGTAAATTCGGGCCTCTGTTCTTTTAAAAATTCTTTTGCGTGTCTTTGTCCTGGTGATCTTCGTTTCTCTCTCTGGACTCATTACGTATCCATTCATCCACTGATTTTTTTTAATTTACGATTTGATAATGCGACAAGAAGGGTCGGCTCCAAAGAATGACCTTGACGAGTCTTGCTTGCCCAGATCCTCTGGGATGCCTTGTGGACGGCTAAGGCGTGAAGGGAAGCCTTAGTGGCTGAAACCCAGGTTAGTGTTAATTCTTTTGGGCGGCCACTTCATTTTGGGTGCTTACACTGTCCCAACCCAGCTTAGAGTCAACACTTACGGAACTAATCGCTTTAAGTGCTGATTACACACTCGGTCTATCTTTCTATTTTTTCTGACATAATGATGAATTGGGGTATTTAAGCTTGGAGCACCGTTGTCTCTCTGTTGAAGCTTATTTGCAAATATTCCAGCTGCTAGGCATAATCCGTTTTAGAGCCGTTTGTGTACCAGTTCAAGTTCGTTGTTATTGGGGTGCCTTTTTCCAGTCCTTATATGGTATTATAAACTGATATTTGTCTAAATTAATTTCTGAACCATGACATTCAGATTTTGATGATCAGCACCGCGCGATTTACTTATCGGTGCTTGACTGTACGTAAGTCTATATGGTGTGAGTCTAGTTCCTTATATGTAAACATGTAGTAAAGTTGTCGATCTCTCGTGGCGCATAGTCATGCCAGCCTTTGTATGCCACTTATCGTTTCGGCTGCCCCGGTGTGCCTCACCTTTGGCCACCATACTATTGCTCCGTACATTGTGATGGGTCTAATTACCCTTGTGTACAACCACAGAGTCAACTTAGTGATATAACTATGATAACAGAAAATCTTAGCTTGCAATTTTATTAGTAAACTTTCCATTCTTATAAATTTCACATATGGTTAACTTTGGTTAAGCTATCATATGCTTGTTCCACATGTAATCAAAATTTCCTTTTCTTATAAATTTTCTTTTACTACAAATAATGTTTTGTAAAACATAGTTTTCCTGATTTTTGGAAAAATATTCAAATTGCCTACGTTTTCAGAATTGTTTATCAAATTCATTTTTTTTTTCAAATCAAAACCCCTTTTCTCAGATCTTTTATTGTTTATTTTATTATTCAAGTTGTAATTAAAATCTCAGATTTTGGGTGCACTTGACATTCTTTTCCTTTTAGAACGCCCAGTTTTGTTGAAGAAAACGTAGCTGTTGAGAGCAATATGGGATCAATATGATCCTACGTGAACCAAATGCAACACTTCTGTTACATTTATGCCCGATTTCTCGTACGTAAGAAAATCTTGAAAATATATATTATGTGAAAGTTATCTGTCGAATATGGAACAAATTACCTTTTCCATAGAGTTCCTGTATGTACGTATAAATTCCTAGTAACTTTCGTTTTTAGTAGTTACAAAGTCGGTAGTTTGTTTTGATATGGTTTACGATGCACTAGAATTGCTTACTTTCCATACGACTACTGTTTTCTATGCTACGGTATTTAACGTATTGAATTCAAATAATAATTCAATCAAGTACATAAATTATTAAAAAAGATTTTAAGATGCAGAATATGCTCGACGTCATGTCAATGGCAAATTGGTATTATAATTTAATTAAGAGTAGGCACGTTGTGAGATCACTGCTCTTGATAACTGGTTCACGGACGGATCCAAATCCAGCCAGGACACAGGAGCCGGCATTTGTGGGCACAGCCCTAATCAAAGGATATCCATAAGCCTGGGGAAGCACATAACGGTTTTCCAAGCCTGTGCAGAAAAGATTGCAAAGGGGGCTATATAAGGAGGAAAATAAATATAATGACTGACAGCCAGGTTGCTATCAAGGCAATCTCGAACGCTATAACTAAAACTAGTTAGAGACTGCAAACAATCCTCAATACACTGGCACGAGATTACACGGTCTCTGATTTGGGTGCCGGGACATGAGGATATAAAGGGCAATGTAATAACCGACGAACTAGCCAAGAAGGGCTCTAAAAGATACTTCATAGGTCCAGAGCCCGTATGTGGGATTACTAAGGACTCTGCAAGGAGGGAGATCTGGACCTGGTTAGATAAAGAAAGTATAAAGAAATGGAGGTCAACTGAAGGTCAACTCCATACTAAAGCGCTAGCTAATAGGAGATGGGGATGCTAGATTATCTGATAACTTACTCAGGCGCAGCAAGAAAGAACACTGTCCCCTGAAGAAGCATCTATACAACACAGGTCGAGTAAGCGAACCGTGGTACAGGAGATGCGAACTACAGGAGAAAACGAGTTTACATGTAATTTGCACATGTGCAGAATTAAAGGTAGGTACTCAGGCAGAAATATTTCGGAAGAGATATTGGAGCCCTTGAAGGTTCTCAAGTTTCCACTGGGCAAGATACTGGGCTTTATAGAGAACAACCAAGCTGCTCGAGTGGAAGTAAGAGATTTAATAGGGACGGTACAATGAGCACCTAGCTCAAGTGCCTGGACTATAGGTGCCCACCCTAACTTAATGAAGGAAAATGAAAAACTTTAATTAATTTTAACAGCTTATTGGGAAGCAAGTCGCTATAAGACTAAACTTCAGCAAAGTAGACAATAGATGTAAAAATTATTTAAAAAAAATACATTGGGTTTTTAACAATATGTCAGTATTGCAAAGATTTAATTTTACTTACGTTACTTTACATTTAATTACTTAGAAACAGCATTAAACATTGTAAAAGTAAATTAATAATAACATTTTCTTTTACAAGGTATTACTGGTATGCCTTAACAGGGTTCTGCGTTTATAAAACAAGTGTAAAAATACTTTATTATATTGAACGGAATTAAATATTACCTTTTATAAAATACATTCAACATGTGCAGTCTCGACGTAGATTGTTGAAGAGAACAGAGATAAAAGAAAAAATTGGCCTTATTCTTACAATAACATATGAAGTTGCATGTTAGGAGAGCGAAGCAGCGTGAATATACACTTAAACGTGTCATTAAATTTTGCCCGAGTACCATGTAGAACAATGACGCTTCAAAGTCTTGTCCATTTTCACTTAAGGCATTACATGAATTGAAAGAGTTGATGAGAAGTCGCAGCATATACGACTACACCTTTAAATAAAGCTATTATTAAAGCATGCACCCAGGAGACATGGTCATTGTTAGGACGCTCTTCTGTTTTACTTGTTAATTGCAATTAAAGAATGAGTTGTATTTTATGTATATTTTCCTGTGCTGTCGATACAAAAATATAATCTGTGGTATATAAAGAGAAGTAGTGAATTTTCGGATTCCAGTTAGTTATTAAAAATTATTAATTAATATTTTACTGTGCCTTTGGTATACCATTTACTGAAATTAATATGTAACAATATTATTTTTCTCACTGTACCTGACGAAAATGATTAGTAAAAGACAATAATAACTTACAATAGGTTATTTGGTGATGCATTTTGTTTGTATGCTATGAACATTATTTTTTCCTCTAAAACAGAGTAGTCTCATGCCGTGGTAGAAAGTAATCAATATTTTGCAAACTGTAATCATAGTCACATGGCTTATCAGGAGCAAATTTATGCTTGCATTTATGTACAAGGCACGGATTAAGTTCGTTTTAGATGGGCAGAGAATGGCCCAAGGCGGAATTTTGTTCCCACTACTGAGATTATTAATGCTGTTCACTAGGAAGAAGAGCGTGGAGCACTTGGTGTCATCCACAATTTAAGGTGTAACAACGTGTAAAATATTAGGCATATTACTTTATAAGGCACTACCAAACAGCATAGGGACCTCTTCTTTGGAGACCATTGTGGGCTTCCGCCCGCTGGAGCTTTATGTGAGAGTGGAGGCAATGAACGCGATCCTTAGACGGAAAGCCAACAACCTGTGGCATCCCAACTTTAGGGTGAGAGGGCACACTTATACTACGGGTACGATCCTGGACGGTCCATTGCTGCAAATGCCCATGGACAGCGTCAGAACCTGAAATTATCTTCACTGAAAAGGTGAAAATCTCCATACCGAACAGAGAACAGGTACGTAGTGAGATTACTGGTATACTGCAGGCACAGGAGCCGGTATTTGTGGGCCCAGCCCTAATCAAAGGATATCCTTAAGCTTGGGAAAGCATACAACGGTCTTCCAGGTAGAGACATTTGCTCTTGCAGCCTGTGCATAAATGATTGCAAAAGGGGCTACATAAGGAGGAATTAATATAATGGCTGACAACCAGGCTGTAACTAGGTCAAAACTAGTTAGAGACTGCAAACAATCCCTCAATACACTGGCACGAGACTGCACGTGCCTCTGATTTAGATGCCGGGACATGAGGATATAAAGGGCAGTGCAATAGCCGCCGAACTAGCCAAGGAGGACTCTAAAAGACACTTCATGGAGTGCAAGAAGGGAGATCTGAATCTGGTTAGACAAAGAAAGTACAAAGAAATGGAGGGCGACTGAAGGTCAACTCCATACCAAAGCGCTAATAGGGGATGGAGATGCTAGATTCTCTGATAACCTACTCAGGCGCAGCAAGAAAGAAGCTAAAACCATTAATGGGCTGGTAACTGGACACTGTCTCATGAAAAAGCATCTATACAACACAGATCGAGTAAGCGAAGCGGGGTCGTGAACAGGAGGAAACGAGTTTACATATAATCTGCATATGTGAGTAATTGTAGGTACTCGGGCAGAAATATTTCGGGAAGGATCTACTGGAGCCCGTGAGGGTTCTCAAGTTTCCACTGGGAAAGATACTGGGCTTTATATAGAACACCAAGCTGCTCGAGTGGAAATAAGAGATTTAATAGGGATGGTACAATGAGCACCTAGCTCAAGTGCCCACCCTAACTTAATGAAATGAAGATACTACTAACCTGAATTTTGCATTTGGAAAAGGTTGTTCACAAACAAGTATATGTAGAAAATCTTGGGAGCTATCGCCAAAACTAGTCTGTTATGCAACGGCATCTGTTTAACTATAACCTATGGAACGATAGCGTGATGGCAGAAAACAAAATAATGCATGTGTAGCAATAAAATAACCCTTCTGGACCTGTCGTCCTTGGCCACAGGGAAACAATCGTCACATGGTAGTATCTGTGCGACCAAGAAGCTGTTGGATTCCAGTAATATGGTGAGAATGTCATCGGACATGACGTGTACTCGACCAATAATCAAAGTATATTTTATTACCTTCTTTCCAAACTGAGAGAAATAAAAATACAATTAAAAAAAAAACAAGAAACGTAGCAGATATTTATTGGTTTAGGGATAATTCAAAAACAGAGCAGGATAGGTCCATACTTTTTTATGGTCTCTTGAATGGTGCCATGTTTCTACAATTTATAAAATATAACTTAGCAATACTTTTGGAAAATATAGCTATTATTGTTCGACAAAGACTTTGGTTGCAATTAGACGGTGCTCCTCTCACCTCCAAAATAAGCGTTAGGGAGAAATTAGATAGGCAGTATCCCAACAGGTGAATAGGTCGCGGAGGTTCACACAATTGGCCAGCAAGATATCCAGACCTAACGAGCCCAGATTTTTTGTATGGATATTTTAAAATGTTCTTTGACATACCACCAACCACACGAAATATGAAGAGGAATAAGAATAGGCGTTTCGATGTAGACACCAAATGTTTGAGTATGTTAAGACTCATTCAGAAAGATACGCCCTGCATGAAACATGCCATATTTGAACACTTTTTAAACATTACAGTTTTAACACATCGTTTATCGTTTTAATAAGACATTTGAATTTACTTAGCCGGTTGAAGAATAGGCTGATAAACATCATCGAACACAGACAGATAAATAACAGAGTTTTGTTCAAGCTTTAACAAAATAATGGGCAGAATTAATATTTGAAGAAGAAAATTGTAAATTACAAGAAACTATAACAGAAGATAATAGGAACATTAATACAATCTTAAGACGTTAAAATTAGAATCTAAACAAGGTAATAATACAGGGGTTGCATTTAAAATAAGAGAGCTACTTGCCTTTAAAGACAGCGAAACTTAAAGGTATGTTTTTGTTCACATGTTCTACATTTTGAAAAAAGTTATTATCTCGTAAACGAGTTGAGTAGGCATAAAACCTAACACCAATTGTCTTTATTAGCTACTAGCAAAATATGTTAAATATCCGATGTCCATTAATTTTTTTACAAACTTGGTGTTAACTTTCTTTGAATCGTCCGTATACTTAAAATAATTTGAAATGTGCTTTATCATGAAATATGCTACCACTTTTCGTATATAAAACGACGAGGACATGGTGGCCCATCCTGCATATACCATATCCCAATCTAATCACACTGCTATGGCCGCAACGAAAATTATTTGCCTCCAAAGGCGATATCATTTGCATGGTTATTTAAATCACAGTCGTTAATGAAATTTAGGAAAACGACAGAACATAGATTGGAAGCTTGGAGGATGCCTTTCTTATTAAGGTATAGGTAAATTAAATTAAAATTTATCACTTACGGTAATGTTGCGTTTGGCAACTACGGTCAAACACGAACCATTGAAGAAGGATGTCATTAACGTCACGTCTTTCCAGTTTTGTGAAGTAGTGGACAGTGGTCAGTGAAGTTTAAAAGGACTAAACGTGAAGCAAATGTTGCAGATCGCTTTATTTTACTCTCATTTATTCAAACACACAAGTGATAGTGCACAGAGAGCAAGTACGTGCACACACAACTTATACACGTTTTTACGAATTTATGAAAGCTTACTACTGATGCCATAAGAGCACGTATGAACGATTCGGATGAATGCAGGCTGCGTTATCTTCTTTTGTATTTAAAATTATTTGTATGTAACGTCAAGTATACACAAGCGCTTCTGTTTGTTTTATGCAGGTTTCCTAGAAACTGCTATATCTTTTTGTTTGGAAATTGTATACAGACGTAAACCTTCTCATGTGGAACAATTCTTGCATCGCACAATAAAGAATGAATGCGCGTCTAGTGTAACATGTAGAATATAATCCGTGTACAGGTACTTTGACAAAATAACCCTGATAGAGTAGATATCGAGTTCTCGATCACATCTTTAAACGCCAAAAAATGCATTGTAAAAAGAATATATTTATTGGAAAATGCATTTAACAAAATGTGTACAGCCACGTACATAGAGATACTAAATATGGTTTGGATAGTATTTTACTAAAATGACATTTTAAGGTTATGTGAAATGACAGGAAGAAAGCTCATATGCTTCATATATCGAGCTTAGCGGAATTGCAGGAAGCATTAAGTAATTTTAATAATGAAAATATTCCGTGAGTAAAATAACAAAACCTTGAAAGTTTCAAATATTGTGGCTTCATCAGGAGGATGAAATGTAACTACTACACTATTAAGACATGGAGTGCATTACATACAGAGATAGTAGTGGGGATTAATATAAATATTTTTGGTCATTCAGAGCTAAGCGTAATTTATTATGTCTATTGATCTCTAAGTATTCTAACAAGTCTAGGTTTTTACATTATTTTACTTTGAATTTGTAAAATGTCAAAATTATTATTACAGTTAGGGTTAAATTCGAAACTATGATCGGCGAACGTAGAATTCATCTTCTTATCTTTGGAGCTTCTCATGTGTACGGATATCCGGGTAGCAAAAGATATACCTCTGTTTTTGTTTGCTTTATATGCGATGTAACCCTGGTTAATTTTCTTAATTAATTTACCAATTTTTTTCAGATGTTTTTAAATATATTAAAGCGATATGATTAATGGGATCATTCTTTGAAATTTTCAGATAAATGAATAAAAGAGTAAAGAACTTTTGTTTTTTAAAAAGAATACTATCAATAATGTTACGTGAGTAACCATTATTAACAGCTATAGTATAAATTCTACTATGCTGTAGATCAAAATTAGTTCTGTTCATAGGTGTATTTATTAGTCTATGTATCAACATAGGACTAGTAAATACACCTACGAAACAGTTTGATATGCAGTTAGTTTGTGGTGAAAGGGGTAGTAAGAGGAGGCATGAATCGTAATATCTGTTTATGGAAAATGGAAAAGTCATGTTTATTATTATTGCGAGATATAGTTAAATCTAAGAAATTGATGATTCTTATGTTCGAATTAAGTTGTTTGTCAGTAACTCGTTAAAACAAACTAATATGTTGTCTACATATCTAAACCAGTAAATACATTTATTGAATAATGGGTGCGCACTAATAATCTGTTCTAAACGGGCCATGAAAATTTCCCTTCGCTAAACCTGTGGTCTGTTTATAATATTCGTTATTGATCTGAAAATAATTTTGTTAATTTTTTATTAGAGTTGCTGTGATTTTGATCAAGTTTTAAAGAAATTAAGTCTGATACTTTCTTGCCTGGAATACTGGTAAATAGATTAGTTACATCAAAGGATAAAAGTTTAAAATTACCGGAAATAATCACAGTAGAAAGTTTATTAGTCGCATCTTGGGATTTTTTTTTTTGATCCTTTGACCTATGTCTAGAACAAAATTATTTTCAGTTCAATAACGAATACTTATTACAAACATACCACAGGTTTAGCGATGGAAAATCCCTTAAGCCCTTTACTAGCGGAAATTCCATGGAACCATTTAGAACAGATTATTAGTATACACCCATTATTCAATAAATATATTTACTGGTTTAGATATGTAGACGACATACTCTTTTGTTTTAATGGTACTGACAGATAACTTAACTTAACGTGTTTTAACTATATCAACACTGTTCACTCTAATATTAAATTTACAATGGACTTGGAAGATAAGAATTCAATTTCTTATGTTGGATATAACTATATCTCGTAATAATAATAAACATGAGTTTTCTATTTTCCATAAACCAACGCATACTGATATTACGATTTATGCCTCCTCTTGCTACTCCTTTCACCACAAATTGGTTGCATATCGAAGTATGACACATAGACTAGTAAATATACCTATGAACAGAACTAATTTTGATTTCGAACTTACAATTAGTAGAATTTATATAATAGCTGTTAATAATGGTTACTCACGTAACATTATTGATGATATTCTTTTTAAAAAACAAAAGGTCTTTACTGTTTCATTAATTTATCCGAAAATTAAAACATCAAAAAATTAAAACATTAGGAAAAATTGTTAAATTCATTATGAAAATTAACTAGGGTTATATCGCATATAAAAAAAACAAACAAACAACAATTTAGGTAGTTTTTTTTTAATAATAAGGACAAAACAGACAAAAAATGTTGCTCGAGAGTCTTTGGATTGACATGTGAGTGTGAATAAAGGCGTACATAGGACAGACAGGTAGATCTTTCGCTACAGGGATATCAGAACACATGAGAAGCTATAACAAAGCTAAGAAGATGAATTCTACGTTCGTTTATCATTGTATAGAATTTAAGTATAACTTTAATAATAATTTTGACATTTTACATATTCAAAGTAAAAGTAAAACATTAGACTTGTTAGTATATTTAGAGATCATTAGACATGATAAGTTAGGCTTAGCTTTGAATAACCAAAAATATTTATATTACTTCTGACTACTATCTCTCAATGTATAACACAGAAATGTCTTAATAGTGTAGTAGTTACATTTCATCCATCTGATGAAGCCTCTGTGTGGTGAAACGATTGTAGTGGTAGTATTAAATATTTGAAACTTTTAAGGTTTTCTTATTTCTCTCATCGAATATGGAGTTTCAACAAGTATTTCCCTCATCTAGTACAGAAAATATTTAGAATTTAATTGATCATTACGTAAGGTACCTCTTTTGGTTACCAATCATTAGGGAAGAAGTATAATAGAAATATTAGCGCCAGTAGGTATTTGAAAATTGACGGAGAATGAGATATTTGGTTGAACTATTTTGTCCTGTTTGGTTTGACTATCCTCATTTTTAACTAATCCTTAATTCAACCTTCGTTTTAATCGTTCATTACCTTTCTTTTGACGTAATAAACTATAGAATTTAAAATTTAAAGCTCCTAAATCTGAGCTCATTTAAAAGTGTTTGTTTTTATAAATTTTCCTACTTCTCTATTAAACTATTTTTAGGTTTCCTATAATAGTATTACAAACAACTTCTTCTGAATATATATTAGATACTGTAATTCTGACGATTTTTTTAAGTTATACCGTTCTGTACATAAAAGAAAATTAAGTATACGATGCATTGAAAAGTTAATAGCTGATGGTTTATGTTTCTACAGATAATTTAAACCTTCTGAAATGAATCTATTATTGGTGCTGGGTTACCCATGTAACGTCTATTTCCAATTTGTTTTTATTTCTTATTTCTAACGTATCGACGAATGCCCAATTGTTTGTCATTTCTTTTTATTCGCAGATTTATTGGAGGGAATATTATGAATTTAGTTGTCTAACAAAACGGTGATTGAGCATTTACTCGTGTCAAAAACAGAAAAATGTCGAAGTATATAATCCAAACCCGTGGAATATATGTCAAAATATTCTCTTATTGGCTAACTGATTATCATCTAAGAACTTTTCTATGTAATATCGCTTGGAAACGATCTTCAATAAAATTATTAGTTGACAAACCCGTGAGGTTGCACATGTAAATGGTTACCGTACAACTGTTTAGACATTAAGTAAGACAACACCGAGTTTGATACCGTTAGTCAAAAAAGTTATCATTAGTATCATTTTACATTCTAATAAGATCTTTTTGGTTTTGTGACCATCTTCATTAACGAATATGTAGGTAGGACTGCATAAGAGCCTTAAGATAAATTGACATGATCAATTTCCTTTATCCGAGATGACAGCAGTATTACTTTTATCAGATTCCATAAAAGAACGATTTCTGTTTCTAATCTCCCTATATAGCAATATTAAATGGAGGATAACGTTGTTTATTTTCTAAATTTTGAGTTTTACAAGCGGTGCTAATATAATTTTTTTAATATGGTCATCAAGTGAACTGATCGTAACTTAACTATAATTCTTTAACTGGAGATTTATTAACGTATTACTGCCCAAAACTTCTTATTTGTAATTCTTGTCTTTTTATTTATGTAAAACATACGGTACGCACTGATACCATATGGTATTGCATAAATACCAGTAGGGGTATGTGGTGGGCTTTAATGGGTTAAATTGTTGATAGCACTAGAAACTTTTATTCAACAAATTAATTCCATATCTGTTAAAAAATATAACTAATATATGTTTTGGTTTACGCGACTGATAATAATAATAGTAATAATACATTTTTAATCCTGTGTATATTACAAAAAATGTGTAGGATAAAAAAATAATTGAATTAGATTTGCATTACATGAAGTACATAACGTATTCCTCGATGGAATAAATACATAAAGAGCTCTTAGGATTCCGTTTGAAGATGTTAATCGGTGTTATATTTTGATACTTCTGAGGCAAGGCATTAAATAGTTTCAAACCCAAAACATAGGTGGAATTTTTCAGTATATTCAAGAATATTTAGGAAGTTTTGCTTTGACTTAGTATCATGTGCATGAAATTGTTTATTGCGCTGAAAATTACATCTCTTTATGTAAACGTAGTTGAAGAGTTCGTATATTCGTATAGCAGGCATAGGTAAAATATTCCATATCTTAAGATAAGGCCTGCAAGACTCTGTGCAGTCGACTCCAGCCATACATCGAATTATACGCTTCTGAGCCAAAAATACAGTCCTGCTAGCAATTGATGCTCCCCAAACTGTGATGCCGTGTGACAACTCTGGCATAGTAAAAGGGAAGTAGACAAACTAAATTGAATTACAGTTTTTTTCTAAATTATCTACACAACCTATCATATCTATCTCAACATCTATATACAAACCTAAAAAAAAATCACGGACACTACTTATCTCCTCATTTTGTACGTAAACCTGTAAATGCCTTTTATTCTGAATCGTATGGAAAATCAAATAATTTATTAAAATAACGAAACAACAAATTACTTGATAATCATACGATTGTGAACGACCTTGTTATTAGGTAACCATGTAACCATACTATGCAACGAAGTATTTGATCGATTTTCTGTTTGATGAGTAGTAGAAGTGGATACTTCGTCGTTAAGGTCATCAGCATACATAGTTATGTTGCAATTAGCTAGAAAATTCGCAATATCAGTTATGAAGAGCAGAAAGACTAGAGGACCCAAAACACTACCACGAGCGATACTCCTTTCCGCTGGTAACATAGAGATCTTAAATGGAACCGTGGAAAGCATGTGTGTAACAGCAACCTGAGTGTTTAAATGCATACGTAATACATACCTAACTTACTAAGTCTAACAACTTTGTATTTCAAGTTCAGTTTACGCCTTGTTTTTTTTTCTTTTTGTAAATATACTTAATGTAACACTTCTAGCGAAATCAAAAACAAACCGCCATCTGGCGTCCAGTAGAACATTTAAAATTCAAAATTTTCAATCGCGTTAAAGTGAATTCGCGTAAATGGAGACCGCGCAAATAGAGGGATTACTGTATTATACTGTGTTTCAACAAATATTTCCCGTATCTAGTACGGAAAATATTTATAATTTAATTGATCATTACGTAAGGTACCCCTTTTGGTTACCAATCGTTAGGGAAGAAGAATATAGAAATATTAGCGCCAGTAGGTACTCGAAAATTGACGGAGAATGAGATATTTGGTTGAAACTATTTTGAAGATAAAGATTTGAATGAAAAGATTAGAATGGCAGTTCATTTTGATTTGAAATATTACAGTTATTAATTTGCGATGTCATCCTAGAATAATACTACACTTACTACAACTTAAATATTTTCGAACCCAATTTTCATTGCGGGGAAGTGCTAAACCGAAGTCCGTATGTGACGGTTCTCTACAAATTTTTCTACTTTTAATAGTCGATCTTCGACAGCCGTCTGCGTCTGACTAACACGCTAGCCTACCATGATAGTGGGAGACTCTTCCCGCACAGTGTCGAGCACTGACAAGATACTCGATCAACCAGCGGGCAGAGGGCTACGAAACGTTTGGACCCACACAATGTAATTTTTTGCATATACTGCGACCCCCTCTCCTCCATCTTCCGCTAGCTCCGCGCGAATTAAGATTTCTTACTACGTACTCACAAAGCGCATCCGATTGTGTGAAATAATTTATTCTCTAGCCACGTTGTTGGTTTGTTAAAAGGTTATGTTCGTTCGAATGTGACAATAATCTATCAAGTTTAGTGTACTCAAACACTTTAGAGAAGCTCAGTCCGATTGAGAAAGATAATTAGCTATCTTTAACTTTGAACCTTTTTTGTTCAACGGTATCGCAAGTATAATTTTTATGACTCTCCGGATATCTCCTACTTCAAAAGATTTTTCAAAAATCGCAGATTTAATCACAGTTTCCGAGACCCTCTTGATTAATGTGGACGGTACATCGTCCGGACCTGCTGATGATTTATTTTTTAATTTTTTGATAATAAGTCTTTTAACTTCGTATTCATTTAAAGGCATGACGCACATACCTTGAGAGATTCTAATGTTATTGTAACTTATTTGATCGTTGCTGCAAAATTTTTGACACTAGTTTACGCACAGATTCACTGAAGTAATTATTAAAGACTTCGGCAATATAACGGAGATCGTTTGTTGATTTCTTGTCATTATTTTTCTCATAACGAATAATCCCTTCAACTTATTTCAAGGCTTATGTTAGTAATTTCATTCATTTCCATCATATTGGTTATTTTGGCTTAAATTAGTTTAAAGTTCAGTTTTGAAATTATGTAAAGAGAACGCCTTTTTGGTGATATTTCCTTCAATATTTTTAGCCTTTTCCGCACGCGAATTCAGGTAGCAGCTCTGTGACCTTATCTAAGAATAAATATGATAAATCGATTCCAATTCTTAAGGCGGCGTATGTTTTTGACATGGAGCAATATAAAAATTGTACGTGAATGGCTATTTTATAGTGACAAATGCTTTGCATGCCGTGGAATTATGCTCAAATCGCACGTACTTTAAGATTTCGTCACGTTCGTTCTTTTAAATTAGGGCGGTCTCAGTTTAATTACCGTCCATTTGTCTTTTCAAAATCAAGACATCCTTGTGAATATTCAAGGGTGCGGAAGAAATATATTTATTTGAAAAGGACTGCCTATCTTTTGTTCAAGTGAAACAGAATCAAAGTAGAAGTGGCGGTAAAAAATTATCCGAAACTTCTTGCATTAATATATAAAGTTCCTTCAAGAGATTTTGTAGCAAATACAGAAATTTTGAAGTGAATTTTGATAAAAATAGGATTAAGTAGCTGCATTTAACATTTTCGTTCCTCAGTATGGACAGTAAAGTATATGAAACAAATTAAAATAAATGAAAGAAAACAACTTAATAGAAAACCAAAGCGATTTTAGATCTAAGAGAAACGGTAGCTCATATCTGTAGCCTACGACAAATGATGGGAAAAAGACAGATAAGACTCTACATATGGTCTAAGCGGAGTACTAAAGCAGCTAGAATGTATATCTTGCAATTAATGTATGCTGATGACCTCCTACTACTTAAGATTATGTGGGCCACAAAAAAATAAAAACTTCAAAATCAATGCCTTTAGAAATGCAGGTTTACTTCGAAAAGTACAGTATCAAAAATAAGAAGAGTGATAATAAGAGCGCTTTGTTTCCGACACTTTACAGTTGTTCTCTCCTTATTAGCTTTCTTATTTCTGGAGAAATATTGTCCGCAGTGATTACTTTCAAGGTTGACCCATTCTGCACCTGATAGGAGACTTTTTTCGTTGATGACTGAAAAAAAACTGCTTACATTGATAAGTACTTGCAAAGATGGAAATAATTTCATATGAGGGTAGTCAAGTATTTTGAAACATAGCAAGTAAATATTTGTAAGATACCACGCATTACAGCCTAAGAAGGACTCCTCAACTAGTCGTGATGCAGTAATTGGTGAGTGCGTTTTCAGCATCGCAGGCGAATCATTTGCGAAAAACACCGTCAAAAATGACATCAGGTAAGTCATGAATATAACATAAACAAGAGTGGACATAGGATGGATCCCTGCGGCACTCAACATAAACTACAAGTCGAAAAATTGCAACATCTTGAAGGAGCTGAGTCACAAAGCTGAAATTTTGGCAAGTTTCAAATAATAAATCATAACTACTGGTTTTCAGTAGTAAATCATAAAAATTGGAAAAGAAAATACCAACAATCAGCAAATATTTATCAATAAAATGTCACATCTTCACGATTGTTTATCGAAACGATCAATGGCATCTTGTCGGCTGTTATCCCAAGCTTGCTGTAGATGACGACGAAGTTCCTGCAAGGTGTTATGTAGCCTTATGTAGCGACCCATCATATCCGACACATGCTCGATCGGGTTTAAATCCGGAGAGTGAGCAGACCAGGGGAGAATTTTCTATTCCCTCTTCGTGTATGAAATTATACTTATAATTATCAGCGACCTTTTACACGCAGCCGTTGTTTTCTTAAGATTTCAGCTTTGTGACTAACCTCTTTTGACGTGTTTCAATTTTTTGGCACGCAATTTATTATGTTACTCTACGCAAATCTTTATACTTTGTCACTTACGTCATCATCACATCTTTGTACACGTTGCTCTTGCCTATTAACAAGGATAGTATCCATTGTAGTATGACTCTACGGAATTCCATATTCTCTATTTTTGCTAGTAATACGCTAAGGGTAGACATCCCGCGGCTATTTCATAGCCATTCAAGGCATTAGTAAAATTTTAGTGGAAAATTGCACGCATCGTTTACCTGCCTTTTACATAATGGTTTTGATAATTAATATTTTTTTTTTGTATAAATTTCGCCATTCTATTGTGCACTATTTTTTCTATTTACTTTTGAAAAGATAGATTTATCATGTATGAAAACGTTTTGCCAGATTGTTAGAATGTTGTTTAAAGACACCAACTGGTGTTTTATTTGGTGCTGCATCTCTAGATTTATTGAGACCCCTGTGGCACTCTGTACCTCAATATCCTCACTATACAAAATAGCGCAAACATTCATGACATATATTTTGTTCGATTTAGGGGTACTTAATCATCGTTTTTAATAGTTTTACATATATTTATAAAGTAGTCATATACACTATACATTGCTGGGCTTCCGGGCTGGAACCGCATTTTCTTCTTTTATGGTTGTGGCAACACATAGTGGAATTGGATTTAGTGGCCGGTTTCCAGCCTGTGGCCACTAAGTGCAGACCTAGCAGACAAAGCAACGCCTTAGTACAACGCTCATGCTCTGTAAAGCTACAGGAAAAAAAAATTGTTGTCAAAAAACCAACAATTGTAGTACAGACAAAATTGTTGTCAAAAAACCAATAATTGTAGTACAGACTACAATTGTTGGTATTTTGACAACAATTTTTTTTTCCGTGTAGGCGTCCACTGAGGCGCGTTGAACGCACCGCAAGAGCTGCACGAATCGTATAAATTGATTTTTTCAAAAGAATAAGTGACGGCAATACGATGCGTGCGGCGCGGCCTAGAGAACGCACTATCATTTATTCTTTTGAAAAGAATCTATTTATGCGATTCGTGCGGCTCCTGCGCCGAGTTCGGCGCGGGTCAGTGGATGTCTAGCTTAACACGAGTGCCCACCGAACGCTTTGCTTCACCAATCTAAACACTGCCGCACAAGCATCGAATACAGTAACACCAAGAATTTCGAAAGGATTACGATTTTTGATAAGAAAGAAGTCTGAAAGTTTGGAGTTTAGAAACGATTTTGTTTTTGACGGTTGGATAAGATTTTTCCTATTTCAGATATGTAGGTGCCGGTCTATGGTACGCTGGACCTGGTGTCGGATATGGCAATGAACCATAGACTAAGGAATTTATGACACCGTTCTTCTGGGCAGGATGGTGGTGTGGCAAGGCATGTAGGTAACGATCGGAATATGTAGGTTTGCAGTAAACGGAATGTCCCAAAAAACCATTAGAGCGATTCACTAAGACACCTAGAAAAAGAAGAGTACCGTCTGACTGGACTTACATTGTGAATTTAATAGAACTATGTTGGGAATTAAGGAATGTAAGAAATTATATGAGGAATCAGTTCTATGTGGCCAAATTACGAAGGTGTCGTCAACGTATCTGAACCAGCATTTCGGTTTCTGGGAATACGATGTTAGGATTCATTATTCAAATGTCTCCGTAAAAATGTTGGCAACAACAGGAAAAATTTATTTATTTATAGAGAATATTTTATATTCTTACTTTTACACTTCAATTACTTTTATCTTCCATATATTTTGTGTTTAGCTATACTTGTTTGCTTATTAAAGCAAGAAATATCAATAATCCATAAGCAAACTTTTAAATGTTTATAATTTCCTTTATTATAGAAATATAGCACGGAGGTAGGGCATTAAAGCACATTTTAAACTGTCTTGTTTGCATTTACTTGCAATGAAGAAAGAAACTTATAATATACAGCTCCATTGTAAACTTGCTTAAACTTTAAATATACTTAGTATTAGTGAGAAATAAAAGTAGTAAGTTAGAGTTGAATATGCAGTAGTTGCACTTGCTGACTTAACAATAAATGAATAATTCACTGTAGTATATTCACTGTGGGTAGTAAATATTGTGCTGCTTTCGAATACAGACTGGCAATATAATATCTCTCACATACGAAGCTCCTAAAGCTAGACGTTATAAACTTTTACGTTACCGAATCCACTTCGGTAAATTTAAATAATAATGCGGAAGACGCGAAGAGAGAAAAACGAAACATGCATTAGTGGTATTCGTTCGAGTAAATAATCATTTCGGCTCTGGGTTTGGACGCAAGAGTGGAATAAAGTAAAGGATTATGCAAATGCAAAAGGTGGCGCGAATGCGGAGCGGGGCCCCTTCGCCTTGCGACACTTTCAAAGGGAAGCAAATCCATCTTCACGAAGCCTCTCTAAACAAAACAGCGAAGAAAGCGCCGCCATCCGGAAAAGAAGGGAAACTAGGTTATATGAAAGTCTAGGCGCGAATTAGATAGACGATGGGGTTTACTTTCGTAATCCTTTCGGTTGAATTTCCGAAAGAGGAGATAATACGATGGAAAGTTTGTGTCAAATGAGAATTTTCATTAATTTTACGTCGTTTCATATAGAATAATACTTCACAATACAATTGTTTCATAAACATCAGAATAAATACGTCTCTTGAGAAAGATATTAGATATGTTTTTCAGTTTTTTTCCGGTATTTAAGTCGATTTTATAAAATAATTAATTTGTACGTTCAACATTTTACCTTAAGCATATTGTAATAACGTGATATGCTACAAATAAAAAAAAATAGTTATAAAGCTATGAAGTGTGAATGTATAGACTACTATTCAATTTAAAATTAAGTATTTTTGATGAGGCTTAACATGTTTTTACAATAAGTCCTTCATATGTGATTCCTCCAAATCTGTTAAAAGAATAACAGTGGAAGAAATAAATAAAATATCTCAAAGCCAAGAGGCCTGCGAATTGAGAGCACATACCAAGTGCTCCCCGGGCGTGAGTACACACAAAAAAATATTATCAATCTAAATATTTTTATTTATTCAGAAATCGGAACTTGATATATATTTAAATGAACTAAATCTTGTTGGTTAGAACATAAAAGTAAATTCTCTGAAAACACAATATATTCTTAGAACAAAAAATATAAATATTTGCACTGAAGTATACTTCCTTCAAATGAACATTGTTATTGTTGTAAAGAATAAATCTATGCAATCATAGTGAGAAAGTCTATAGATTTAAAATAAAGTCCCTTATACGTTTGGTATAATGAATTACTATATAAAATTATTAAATGTTTTGTACTGAAAACAGGAAATATTAAATTGAAATAACCATAATATTGAAACATTTGAAACGAATTTTACAGCATTTATTGCACTAAAACTTATCTGTCACTGGTTCCCTATTTTTGAGGGGGATTTAGGGAGTTTTGCATATACATACGATTTACTTGGCGTCACACATTGTTATTTTGCTATTGTTATTGTCATTATTGATAACGGGCATGAGGTAAGAAAAAATGAAAAATTGTTAAAATTTAAAAGCTACAACTAATGGATTTTAGTATCTGTGTTTTTTCTGGTAATAAGTAAATTTTTAATTATAGCAAGTTAGTTATAATGTTTTTGACAATTAAGTTAGTTATTCTGATTACTTAGGGGGTTTAGTGCATTCGCTCGTTAAAGTCGTTAGATTCTGTGTCGTGCGCACCCTTGCCTTTCGTACATTTTTGTGTTATCTACTTCGCACCGTCGCAGATATGGTAGTTTTGTCTTTTATTGTTTAACCAATGAATTGTGTTAATGCTTACTGTAAACCTACAGTGGAATTTATAGGTAATTTAAAAAATTGGGGACTATTGCAGCTTTCAACAAAGAATTATAACAGACGGAAAAAGGATTACTTATGACTACTCACTATATATCTATAGATAGTAAAAGTATTATTTGCCATTCGACTTTATTGGCACTACTACAAGTATATCAAAGGCAAATAATAATTTGGCTACTACAAACTGATTGCACATGTGTCATGGCAAAACTGTATGTTAAAACGTAATATTTTATTTGGACACGTAAATAAAAAGTTTACCCATTTCGTTGTAGCAATTGTCTCATTTATTAATAGCAATATTATTTGAATATTTGGTATACGTGAACGAAATATTGTAACAAATATTTCAACTCAGAAATCTTGTGTTATTTACCCTAAATACTTAGAATACTTCTGCCGTATTTAAGTATATTTTTTTCTTTTTTCTCAGTATATCCCGTAATCCTCATTACTGTAGCTGTAAAATCCGAAATATACCACCAAGACAAGGTTTATGGTCTATTTATTTGAGTTTTTCTCCGCCCCTTTCCCCTTGGTGTCATCTTTTTGGTTAATTGTTTAAGCATTTTTCCCTTAATTTTCTATTAAATAATCAGTAATATGAAATATTCCATAAAATGGAGATAACAAGGACATATAGGGCAATAACATTTTATTAACGTTTGCCTTTTATTGTTAGTCGCCGTGTATAGGAAAGAACAAGGGTCCAATAAGGAGTTATAAATTTTTCGCTTTACTGCGGGCGAAAAGCGTTGTTAAATCTAATCTCTATCGCCTGTGTGTCGTTAGTTCAAGCGACATTAAGGTCTGGCACCGAAGCCGTCATATTTTACACCACAGATGTTAGATAAAATATGTACTAGAGCGGGAAACGTCAAACACCATATTATTGCCAGGGAAAGAAAAAGCTAGTATACCTATAGAGGTTAAACTTACTTTTTGCAAACGCAAGCAGGACCAAAATTTATAGTTGCGCAGATACGCTTATTCTATTAATATGTATTATCTCATGTTCTCCGAAAGAAACTTTTCCGTTTCGAATGGTGGATATTTGCTTTTTCCGTTGTTATCTATTAAAGCATGTAAAATATTTCATTTCTGTTTTCCTTTCTAGTGCTCATATTCGGGGTGGCTTAATATTGATATTTCGGATGATAAAAAGCATTTAAATGTAGCAGTTTAAAAGTCTGTTTTTATTTAGTAAAACATTTCAAGCAGCAGGATTATTGGAGCTTTGTGGCAAAAAAGAGAGAAACAGAGAAATTGCGCAATTAAAGCGATGCGAAATATGTAAAACGCTCTTCTGCCGCCACTCTCGATAATCGATTCAATTTCGTCGATTGTATAAGGGAAGCTCCTGCGTTAGGTTCCCTTCTTTATTGTGAAAGAGAATGTTGACAGTTCTAGGTTGCCTAAGATCGATTGCTTTCGGCATAGCTTTCATAAGAGAAACTACGAGAGCCAATAAGCTTATTATTTCTTTTAAATTTATACAGTAGGGGTAAAATTATTTTTTAATTGCTAGATTAACTTTAACGTAAGTACCTACACACCAGGTGTCGATAAAATATAGCATAATATTAATAATTACGTTATTAAGAGAATTTCTAAACGCTGAAACACGTAGTTTTGTCTTTATAAAAAGCGTTAGTGCTTTCAAAATATATAGATTATACAATCATTCCTCACACTGTTCACTGTCAGTCTTTTAGCGTTCATGATAGTGACAGGTAGAATAGAATTGAGAAAGTTTCGAATGAGAACTTTTCTATATACTCGACAACACCATGATGAATCGGAACCAGTTATGATGTTCCGAAAGTTGACAGTAATCGAGTAAAAGCAAGGAACATATAAATAAAAAGTATAAAAACGGACAAACTCATGAGGCAAAAATTCGTCACCTTCAGTCTGTTTATCGACATTTGGTTAGAACGAACTCAGAAGAGATGATGATTGCTCGTGTATTAAAAATTGTTGGGTTGACATGTTCTTTGCCAGAGCTGTTACTCGCTTGAATGTGTGTTCATAAGTTCCAGCAACGCGCTACAAACTTAGAAAACTGTTAAACATTGTTTTGACAAGAACAGTGCTTGGCAGAAGTATTTGCTTGTTATTGGCTGAAACGAACTGAGAAAAGGTGGTGATTACATACAGCTAGAATTCGTTAATTAAAAACTTTTGTTCCTGACAACTTTAAAGTAACCGAATTCTATCCATCTGTCACGAAAAATACTGTTAAAAATATTCTAATAATCATAAAAAAATGCTAGGGAGCTCTAACCATACCGAAGAAGAGTGATCCCCAGAATTACACAGATCTTCGTCCAATTAGTATACTCCCTACGTTGTCCAAAGTAATTTGCAAACAACTTAATGCATTTCTTAATGAACACAACATTATCCCCAATATACAGTCGGGATTTAGAGCCGGCCGCAGTTGTGAGATCTTAAAGATTACTGATGACATAATTGCGGCTTACGACAAAGGGTATTTAACTGTGTTGTCTCTACTAGATTACTTTGCCTACAATCTCGCATGAAATACTGTTGTCTAAACTTAATTATTTTGGATTTAGTAGGGAGGCTGTAAGTTTGATTGCTAGTTATTTGAATGGACGATCGCAAAGGGTTAAATTGTGGTCCACATTATCAAACCAACGTGCAATAGTTCGAGGTGTTCTGTCAGGTTCGATTTTGGGACCTGTTCTCTTCAGCGTATATGTTAGGGATTCTTTTGAACATCTTAAACATTCCTAAATGCATATATATATGCGATACGCAGGTTTATCATAGCTTTCTTCCAACAGATAGTACAATAGCTTTGGAGCATATTACCTCAAACTTAACTAATTTACATGGGATTTCAATGATTGCACTCTTTGAATATAAACCCGGTTAAATCTGCAATTATGGTATTCGGAAATAAAAACGATCGTCTTAGGTTTATAAGTAATTTTATATGTAGTATTGCAGGTGTTACAATTGAACCATTTGATATTGTAAATAATTTAGGTGTATCCTACGGTAGCACATTCCGCGTTAGATCTCATATTCCTAATTGTGTAAATAAGGCATATCGAGGTTTGAAATTATTGTATCTCATCGGTCGTACCTTAGTCAAAATATCAAAATGTTGCTGTGTAACTCACGTGTACTCTCTTCATTCTCCTACTGTTCTGTACTATTTGGGCCGTGTTTGGATTATGATTCCGCTCCTAGGATACAACGTGTACAGAATTCATGCGTTAAGTTAATATTTGGTACCCGAATGTTTGATCACATTATCCATAAATATGTTACATTAAACTGGTTAAATATGTCCAATCGGCGATTTCTACATGCCCTATGTTTATTTCATAAGATTGTTTCTACTCGACAACCTGATATGTATATATTCGAAAAAATTAGTTTTCGAAGAGATGTTCATGACCGAAGTTTGCGTACCGTGGAGTCTATGATTACACCGCCACTCCACAAAATTGCATTGTATGAGAGGAGTTTTTCATACAACATTTGCACATCGTATAATGGTATTCCTTCGTCTTTCAAGTGTTTGCCGCCGCGTACTTTTAGGAGGAAGGTGTATCAGTTGCTGCTCAGAAAACAATGTGGCTGATGACCTGGCAAAATGTCTGAGGGGTGCGATAGCCAATTTTGCATATGTTCACAGTAATTTATTATTGTTATTACTATTACTATTATCATTGTTATCACTATTACTATTAATATTAATTATTATTATTAGTATTATTGTTATTATAACAGTACATTTGTAGTTTTTTCACACACTTTTTAAATTTTGTTTGCTTATCTTTATTCTTTGCTTTGTGTGCACTTTAGTTTTAGTTTTCCGTGTTTGCTTAGGCAGTTTTCTCTTTTTATTACGACTTACCTAAATCAAGGGTAAAGTTTAAAAGCAGGGCAATACATTCTGAATTGCATCTGAACTTCCCCTTGGGATTTTTGAGCAGTAGCTCGCAAGCGTTATTTTTATTTTTACTTCGTATTTTCTTGCTCTATAGAGCTATTGGGCGAAATAAAGGCTATTTATTTATTATGTATTATTATTATTATAATTATCCTACAGGGATGAAGTCTGCTAATTATTGTAATTCTAAAGTCACTGTATCCTCTTGTGGCATTATTTGATCAAATCATGGGGGTGTATATAATTTAAATGTATCAAGTTCAAATCAGAGTGGGAAATGTAATATTATCTAATAATTATCCCATAGTTCTTCATGCGGAAATCTTGTGAACGTTAACTTTCTCAATGTTTTCTGGTAATCTTTCTAAAATTAACTAATACTCGCAGTAAGAGTAAATAAATCTGTTTTTAGATTTCCTTTTTGAATAGTATTTAGATCATTGTATTGATGTAACATACTGTGCTCTATCAGATAGTTAATAACTCATATAGATAACATTACTTGCAAGGTATCCATTAGCATTTCAGGGTTATTTGTTGGTGTGCTTACCATAGATGTCGTTGTTAAATTACTAGTGGCAGCAGGTGTAATAATTATTTTTCCTGATTAACTCAATATTTTTCTTAGTTGAAATATAGCATTATCTATACCATCTCAATCAACGCTGCTTTGTATAAAAACTGAAGCAATATCCTCATTACGGCTTTACTGTTAGTTTACCTTATATTTAATTGTAATGTGTAGAATATAAATAAGGTACTTCTTAATTCCTTTATTCTCCGTAACTTTTTACTACATTAGCTACTGTTTTCAGCAAGGCTGCACAAATGAAATTTGATTTTTCATATATTTTTTTTTTAATTTCACTATTACATAAGTTTTTCGCCTGATTAATGTTAGCATTAGCTGAAACCCGCAGTTAATGCAGTAAAAATTTATAGAGAATAACGGAATAAGGAAGTAATTTGCGCAAATTAATATATTACAATTAGAAATCAATCTAATTATGGACGCAGAAATACCATATAATTTAATATTTCTCTCTATTCGCATAATCTATGTAGTAAGGATAGTTACAACTTTAAAATCCTATTATTTTGATTGTATCCACAAACTACTTACGCTAACTGAATCTCATACAACTTCACAATCTCTTCGGTCTCGCAAAACTGTTAGAATGTATTAGCTTTTGAACATTATACAGTTACATGAGAAATAACTATTTACCCTTCGAAGTTCTGCCGTGCAAGAGTCGAATGTAATAGTCTTGAAAATCTAATTGAAAACTTAACGATGCCAATTGTTGTAAACGTTTCCCTTCAGTTAATATTAAATGGTACTGAATAGGTATCTGCTCAAGATTCTCGTTCGTGTATACTTGTACTGTAACTCCAGTTTCTATGAAAAGCCAATATTAATAATTTTTAATGAAATTATGTGTACTCTAACCTTTATTTTTAAACCACCAATATGAGCAACATATTTCAAAGTACTTTGCCACCAACTGAATTGACGGAGTTCAGTTATATCGGTGATGATGATAACTTTTTCAATTTTAACGTGCGTTAAGTACAGTAGGGTTTGTGGTAAAGTGAGTAGACTTTTCGGTTCACGGTTTTTTGTATTTTTGTTGTACGTATGCACACCATTTATTTTTGATTTGTTGCATATTCGATTAAGGAACTGATATTATCACGTAATGCTCCATTACACGGAAATGACTAGACATAAATAATCATTAAAGATATATTCAATAGAGTAATTTACTTTTAAACAGTTTGCATACTTCAAGGAATGAATAAATATAGATTCACTAGGAACAGTAAATACCATCTACAAAGCGACCAAGATTTGCGAAGAAATCTTATTGTTAGCAAAAGTTACAAGTTTTCTTATGGCAAGCTGGTAGCTAAAGTTATACTGACAAGTATTTTTGTCCGAATGTCAGCAAAAGAGGAAAGTAGATGTAAAAGTATATGTAAACTTTTTATTCAATGCTCTCTCTCGTCGTTTCCTTTTTCATAGTGGAGTCAGTTTTTTAGCCCAATATGGGAGAATCAGTGCTGCTATTTATCCATTAATCCACGATGTGAGAGTTTTGGATTTCTCGGCAATCACAAAGAGTATCCCGCCTATGCATTTGACTTCACTTAATTCCATTTCTTTTGACGAGAGTTTTTCTTGATTCGGTTACAAACCTTCTAATACTAAACATCTGAAAAATCTTCCACGTTTACGTTTTCAACGCCATGTGCGTGATCTATTGATGGTGAATGGGTTTTATTCCCTACATGAGTTTTTACTTCATAAATTCACCTAATAATTTTATAATTATTTTATATAATCATCACTTTTATTTTTAATTGTATTTTACTCTTACCTTCATTGTTTGTACGATAATTACAATCGGTATTACTTTCACTTTGTTTGTAATGTATTATCATTATTATCACTTTTATCTTTCTTATCACCGTGTCATTATCCTGATATTATCATTAGTGTTATTATTATTATTATTATTACTATTGCTATTAACATTTAATCTTTTCTTTTTATTAATCTGTTTACAAAAGTAATTTAATTTCCTTCAGAGTGTCTTTATGATCCTTATGATCGCTGTTACTGTTGTCATTATTATCTGTACGATAATTTACTATCGGTATTACTATTATAGCTTTATTCTATTGTTATCATTATTACCATTATTATCACTTTGTCATTATCATTAGTTTTTTTATTATTATCATCATTATTATTATTAATTATTATTATTATTATTATTATTATTATTATTATTATTATTACCACTACATTTTCTTTTTATTATTATTATTAATAATCTCTTAATTAATTTACTTAATTATTATTATTGCCATTGTTATTTTTTTTTATCACTTTTCTTTTTTAATTTTGTCATTCATTTACTCAGATATTATGATTAGTGTTATTATTATTAAGATTAAATTTTATTTTGCTTTCTTTTCTGACGTTTCCTAATACCTTTGTAGTTTTGTGGTCTTTTGGAAATAAAGTTTACTTTACTTTACTTTTACTTTACTCCAAACAAACTGGATAATCACAGAAGTAATTACATGTTTTTTTTTTGTTTAATGCTATATTTAATGCTAAGGCAATAGATATTTGGTAAATCCGTATTAAAATAAATCATTTAGAAGAATTGTGTTTCAACAACTTGCTTACTATAAAGATCAAGTATTGGCAACTGATTCGAATTCGAGGGTCTACTTCCAGAGTGAGCTTTTCGTGATTTCACTCAATATCAGGCAAATGCTGAGAGGCAAACATTTTAAGTCGCACCACGGGCGCTGGCGTAATAATAGCTCTTGGCCCTTGATACGGCCCGTAATTAACGAAAGGTGTTGGAGAATGTTAAGGCATGAATTCTTAATTATTATCATTATTAAATCATATTTATAAACAAGAAAAAACATGAAGTACAAATAATAGAAACAAGCTGATCTATATTATAACAGACAACCATACGCTGAAGGCACTAGTAAACTCTAAGATACAATTAAGACCGGTTTGGGAATGTAATCGAGAACTGACAGACCGCAATAAAGTCACTTTATCGCGGGTGCCCAAACATTCAAGTTAGCAAGAAAGGAGTCATCGGCTTTATATGTAGGACCAGAACATGTTCTAGGAGTACACCAGAGCAGGTAAGCAATTGGATAAAACAAAAAAACACAAACACTAGCATAAAACAACCAAGCAAATTCATGGAAAGATCTTTATTAAAGGGCCATCAAAGAAGAAGGCTGAAGAACTACTGCAGCCTATTAGGAATCATCGTCGCAATGTAATATGTCTCCTTACAAACGACACCTACAGAAAATTAGGATCAATACTGGAGATGCCAGACTGTGTAACAAAATGACAGAGAACGCTTCCATATTCTGTGTGAATGCAAGACTCTGGACGTAAAAAGACAGGCAATTTTTGGCAAGCCAGAGATAAACCTAGACGATTACTTTGATAAATCCCTCAAAGACCTGTACAAATTAGTACAGGGTACTAGGGATGACTGATATAATTTAATGGCTAAAAGAAATGGGAGACTAGTTACAAAAGGCTAAAAGATTGCAGTGTTTCCGGAGAGTGCCGGTCAAACGGCTCCCAGAAAAAAAAAACAGTCTCAACTAATTTTGATAAGTTTGTACTTTGTTGTTATTTGTTTTTTTAGTAATGTCAAGTACAGAATTAATTTAAAATCGTTATTTTAACAAAAAGATAATCGATTTCCTTTTGATTGGATATCTGCTTTCTGTTGAATCCACATATATTTTTTCTCTGAGTATGATAAAAGCTTTCTGACGCTATGAAATTGAATTGTTGTTGCAAGAAAATTTCCATTTGGTTACCTGCATTCATATCAAATAGAACCCGAACTGCTACATTGCACATTTGTGGAGAATAATCGGGCACGTATTTGTTCGTTCTGCACAAGCATCCCAACAAAGCTGACACATTTTAAAAACTGGAGCAAACAGGCGACCGAGAAATGGAGAAATGTAATCGTTCCGTCATTCACATCAGCGGTAGCGTCAATGACATCGTCGTGAATACCTCCCAAGTAATACATAAAATTCGCGATTTTTCAATGGGGAGACCCGCGAGAGATAAATCCGAAGAAAGCCGGGAAATCATTTTCACGCCAATGCCGAAGATTCGAGGCCCTTCAACATGGGAAGTCACTTATCTATCATATTCTTAGCTTGGCGGCATAAAAAAAAACCTCCCACGGTGCTGGTGTGAAAAGAACCTCAATAAATGTTTTTATGCTCTATATATTCATACGTAATATAATACTACGTCATGAGACCGTTTTTGATCTGACATCTATTCAGATATTGTGCATAATAGATTGTAAATTCAAAGCTTGTTATTTTTTAGAATGAAGTAAAATTCATGGTACTTGCAAAAGATTCATTGTAAATAGGAGGAAAGGTAAAGAAGAAAACTACCCAACATTAATTGAATCGTTTACTGCAGAAACAATATAAGCCGCATATGTGATTTAAATTGTTTCTGCAGTAAGCGATTCAATTAAGGTTTGCCTAAAACCTGTTTCACTTTCAACAAATTTTCTATAAAGGTATATTATGTGAATCATTTTACCGTAATAGCAGATAATACTTTATAAGAACTTTAAAATATTTTTAATTGCAAAAAGTTTATAGAGAGGAAAGACTAAAATTAATAATACAGTTTTGCTCCAACTAATACGACTGTTTTGAAAATAAATTTTCAGTATTAATTAAAATGTTTCTACATGTAAATTATATGATTTTTTTTTTTTGAAATATTGTGTGGGTAAAATAAATTCCAATGCTGTTTTTAATCAAAACTGAATTAAATATCAAATAATTTTACAGTTGGTCACGGTAAATCATTTTTAAATTTGTAATACCAATACGGAGTTCAAAACTGGGTACGTCATAAATTCAATTTTAGCGTATAGAAATTCGTTATAAAGGTTTTTAGTATGGCCAAGTAATTAAAATTTGAAAATTACTTTTTTATTCACCTGTCAGTTCTAGGTAATTTATGGTAGGTAGGTAGAATTTGCGGATTATATTAGCAGTAACTAGTACGTATATAGTTAAAATAAAAAATTTGAGCAAGGAGTTTCGTGTAAACGCAATTTTGAAAAACACTGTCCTGAAATGACCAGTAAAGTGCTATGCGCTAATATGCTTCATTTTCCGTTTTCATATTGATAACCTTAGTAATGCTAGCTCGCTGCGTCAGTGTTGCGTTAATAGTCCCAATGGAATCTTAATAACACCAAAGCGGCGGCTAGCAAATTGGCAATAATGTATTCTCTTGATACCAGTAACGCATAGAGACGAATGTCCACTATAAGGTCAATCGGCATAATTTGGAATTACTTCAGTTTGATATATTTGTCTTTATTGCAAGACTATTATTTAATTAATAATTTAAAATTTTAGACAAACTTAATAGAATTAATGTAAATAACACTAATAAAAAATAACAAAATTTAAATTAAAACAATGCGTTTAATTGTTATATTGTTTTCTTCTTCTAACTGAAACGTGCCCCCAATTACCCCATATGAAGGGTAAATGGAGACAAAAGCGTTTTCATATGTAGAAAGTCGTTTGATTTTAGCAGCATAAATGGAGACAAACTTTGAATTGTGTTTTAATATAAGTGAGCGTTAAAATAATGTTAGAAATAAGTATCCAATAAGTAACACTTAATTCTTAATAAATGAAAGTCATTGAAAGTTAAGTTGCACTTTTGTAGAAATTTTTCCATTTTATGTCTATTATTTCAATACACGGTTCAATTTCTAGTTTCGAATCTCCCTTTAATTGCACAAAAGTTACAAAACAGTCTATAGATATAGACTCAATTTTTTCACCATCTAAACACACTTCCAATTCTTTCCAGAAATTTTATGCTCACGCAATTTCCTGAGAGGAGTTTTAGTATATGACCAACATACTATGTTTTAAAACCATTAACGACAACATATTTTTCTAATAAACTGTTACTGGTATGGTACTTGGGTTTTTCAATTATTTTTTACATTATCTACGTTCACTTCAATTATACCACATGCAAACGTGTGTTCCCTAGTTACAGAGCTGTTAATTTCTTGTGATTCTACAACTTTAATTATACTTATTAAATTAGTATTTTGATCGTTATTGTTTACTTCTTTCATAGTTTGTGATTGAATTTTGGTCCACAAATTTGCTGTTGCTGTTTTATTTGCTTATTTTAAAAGAAAATTATTTCTTATGTAGTTATGTAGAAACTTTCCTTTAAGGAAATTTCGAAGTTATTTAAAACATTTATTATTTATTTTTTAAAGAGCTCTAAAAGTGTTTCTACACAATTTGAAAAATAAATAATGTAAAGATAAAAATGTCCTGCTCAATTCAAATATTTAATTTGAAAGATATTTCAAGACGTGTTTCGGCTATAAATGAGCCATCTTCCGGTCTTAAAAACGTCGGTGTGTAAATAGTAAAAAAAATATGTTGTAAGATGTGAAAATTAAATATGTAACAAAATGGACAATTACAAGAATACATCACAATATGGAGAAATGAATGTATATGTATATAAAATAAATAATATTTTGAATTTGACAAGTATACACAAATCTAAATAAAGTTTCGAGTATCGGAAATAAAGCGGAGAATAGATTGAAGTACTTCCGTTGGCTACCACGCGGTAAATGCCTTGTGTACCAATACTATATATCTTTCAAGCTGTATTATTAGATAAGCATTGGGATGGTCATTTTATGAAATTTAGTGAGTTAAATAATTTTAAAGTGTGTTTGTGGGTTTTGTATTCTTTAGTATGAAATTTTCTCAATGTGTTAAATTAAAATTAAAAATTAATGGAATTGTAACCTTGAGGCTATGTCGATCAGGTTTAACATTATTAGCTGTCCAATTTACTCTTAAGTGAGGAGTCAGGAAACTATTCTCTTTGCAATTCATAATTATTGTTTAACAAACATACAAAAATATTTAATTCGCCATAGTGTAAATTTAAGTAGCAAATAAAGCAATGAAAGCTTAGACATTATCTAAAAGAGTCTCTTTATTTTTCTTGGTTGCATTCCCATATTATACCTGAATTTCACACGATTTATGAAGATCATGTACTAAATATTATGATATAATCGATCTCTATCTCAGACATTGCGTTTATTGCCCGTTAGGGGCTTTGTAATCAGAATTGCGTGCTATGATTTTTAACCAATACTGGAGATTATCTGCCGTTACTTTGCCGTGGAACGAACTTCAATTGTCTTGACTAAGAATCTCATATTTGTTTTGGTATAGGCGAATATGATTGAGAAACACATTGAGAACAAATCGTATTTAATTTCCCCGTGTTTTGTATATGGTAGGCTACCTTTAGTATTTGTCGATGACGATATGATTGCTAAAAGCAGTATCCCAAAACTTGTAAAACTAGATTTAAATCCTTAAATCTATCTTGTTCCATATTTCTACGAGTTGCAGCAATCTTGTCGTTAAAAAAAGCTATTGCTAATGGCGGAAACTACTACTTGAAGTTATTACATCAGGAGCTATGTTCAACTTTTCATCTTAAAGCACTTCTGCGCGCAGCATGTCGAACTGATTGATAGTTGATGGATAAACAATATTTTGTAATAGTAACCTGTTTAAACATTTTGTCTTTAGATGAAAAAGTAAATTCATGTTTATTTTTAGTACCAAAATGATTTTATATATTAAAATTGGTTAGAGTAATAAGTAGTTTGGTGATTTTAAAATAAAACACTGGATTAAATAAGGCGAAAGGAGTTGTGCTTTTTCTTTCGATTTTGTATAATAATGAATAGAAAAAATGAATAAATGAAAGTCTATTTAACGCAATGTATGTTATGCTTACCCTTGCTGAGGAAAAATAATATACCAAGAAGGTGCACAGTCCGCTGGTGTATCATATTTCTGTAACAAAAAAAACACAAAGCTTTAGCTTCATTAATGGCGGGCAAAAGGGGAAGGCATAAAGCACGCATGTAGATCACCTACACGCTACATTGAAATAAACAACACGGTAATACGCAGAGAACAAGGGCGAAAGGGCGAATTTAAACAATAATATTTCCACGACACCGTAAAACTGCCGGTTCGAGTAGGAAAAAAAGCGCGCACGCAAACAAATGAAGGTCGACGAAAACAAAAATAAAGGAGATGAGAGACGCTGGGGAAAGAATCAGAGCAATAAAACTGTTGGGGGAGCTAGGCACAATATGTAACGCCAACTCTGAAATATCACCTGCTCTTTCGGAGGTGTTTTGGAGCACTCGTCTTTTTCTATCTCGCGCAATTTCAGCTTACCGTACGTAGCCGTGTTTTATTCGGGGCGTTTGTCCTGAGCAGGCGCCGGTTAGATTCCTATTAATTTGAAGATGACGACGTTCGAAACACCGCGCCGGTTGTGTCTGTTCCACGGAGATACATATTGTAATATCTTAGGTACACCGAATACGTTCGTTATTCTGTCGTATTCTCCCCGTTCTGGGGTTAACCTGATTTCTCAGCGGCGGTCTCGAAACCTGCTGTCTGTGTGAAGTAGATGCAGGTAGGACTAAGTTAGCCGAGGGAGACGGCAGTACATGTGTTACTGAGGATTTCTGCGATCTGTTACAGAAGCCCTGTGTCACGAATTGTTTACGGCGCGGATGTTCCGTCTTGGTATTAATACATGCACAAATAAATATAGATATACTGCGGTTCGCGCAGACGTGTTTGTTTCCGTTAAATTTTCTATTTATAAACGAACACTATAACGTTATAAATTAGATCAAAAATAATTTAGTACGTGTATCCATACACATTTTCTTTTAATTCTTCTAAACCGTACTTGTAACTAGTGTTGAGACCTGTTTCGACAAATGACATTATTTGTATTTGAAATGTCGCACACCTTGGAATCTCGTGGGGAATACAAATATAAATAATTTTGACAAGTAAATAAATAAACATATCAAAAATCATATTTACGCATTAATTTTAAATCCGGTTTATTCTCAAGTAAAACAAACAAAAAATCTTTAAATATTTAAGACATTAAAATTACTAATTGTTGCCGAACAATTTTATCAATATAACCTATATCCGTATACGACCTGTGGGTGTCGAAACTTTATTGAAAGCGTAAACGAGGCGTGTATATGCAACCCTCAGTACAGACCCAATGGGAACAAGTGGTTCATTTACGTGAATTTAACGTTTGTTTCAACCAATACAAACGTTCCAATTCACGTAAATGTACCCGACTTTTCTCCTTGGGGAGGATAGCGGCGTGAAATATTGGTATTAGTGAGAGCTAGCATCCTTATGATTTGATTAATCCTCCGTCCACTGCCATCATTAGGATCTATGCTGCAATTCTATGCACGATCGTAGTGATCGTAACGCAATCTGTAAGCGTAGAAACGGTATCTTGAAAACAACGTAATTCTGAACAAGTTTTGAAGCACAACACTATCGCACTTTATGCGGATTTATCGTATATACTCATAGTGACGTTTCTTGAGCCTCTAACCTATAGACGGTATCTGTAGTGATATTAATAGAAACTATTGGCTGAAACAACTGCGAATTCATGCGCTTAAGGGATGCCGCTGGATTATGGTTGCATCTTTTTCGAACGTAGGTCTAGCACTGTCAATAGCAACGTGTATTCGCGGGTAGTATGCGTGTGACAACGAGAGTAGCTCAAGGCGTACAGGTGTGGGCCCATATTATATTCTTAGTATTAATAAACGAGTCTTACGTCAAACTTAATTGATGGTCACACGGATTTGTTTGCTGGATGCACCTGTAACGGTAATTCAGTAACGGGTAAAAATTCTGCGGACCTTTCATTTACGATAACGCGATACATTGCAAGATATGGCAGAGTGTTGCCAAGATAAACCGATTAATTTGAAATAAAAAATAAAACTAAATATTAAATTTCCATAGACGCAAAACTTCAGATGATCTACTACAAATATTCCTTGTACGGATGTGCATCAAGTATTACGGTCGTCACCATAGTATGATAAGCTGGAATGCGAAAAAAAAACACATTAGCAAACGTGTGCATACAACTGACATAAGCGCTGAAGACATGAAATCTAATATTACTAATCAGTTGCAATATACATTGGAAAAGAAAAGACCTAGCTAGATATTTACTACGCGTTGGCTACTTGCTCTTTCGTACAATGTTATGGTATATGGGGCGTAGCCAACTGGTTGGGAGAGAGTAATTCATTACACAAAAGCGCTTATAAGGGGACTGATTTTTCACATTTAAAACCGCGACAGTTGCAAGGTATGTTTTAATAGAAATAAAAATCGTTTACCTTTCCCGGCAGTTGATAATCTATTAAATCGGCACGTCTATGTGAAAACCCCAAAAAAATTTGAAATATTTAATAAATACAAAAACATCACTGCTATACACCCGCCATGATAGAGCAACTGACGATACCAAGCGACTACCGATCAGCTACAAAGATCGCCTATATTCAATGCTCCTAAGAGGATAAAAGCTTGCCTAGATACAATAACTAGCACAGACTGGCATTAAACAATTTTCAAAAAAAAAAAACAGCGTTAGAGCCTTTAAAGAAACCTTATACTCCATTAATGAACCAGTTTTTGTCCTCACATAGACATTTTTGTCGTTTTGTTTGTCTATTGTTTTTCTGTAAATTATTTATGTCGTAAAATTTATGTTTGTTGTATTTTAACATTTGTATTTTGACACACTGTATCCAGTGTTACTGGCCCAAACAATATGAAAATAAAATAAACTAAACTAAAGTATTTGGAGGAAATTAAAAGAAATATAAAAGCGATAAATGAATAACTTCGCTGCTGCAAATATGCATATACATTTGCTTAGTTCTGCATAACATTAAGAGAAAATGATATTGAATATAGGGAAACAGAGCGAGAAATTGATAAGATTTTAAACAAAAAAGCCACTTTGTGTCATATATATCTTCTTTTTTTTTTATAATATTTTATCATTTAATGATGTTCTCAAGTGTGCTTTAGATCAAATATTTACAACGATTTTAAATTAAGTAAGAGAATAAATTAATTATAAAGCTTTATTTGCTTCAACCAACCTGATTTAAAGCAAAATTCTAATCTATCATCAAACAATTCGTAAAACGCAACAAATCCTTTAAATAATAATTATAAAAAATAACTATTACCATAAAAATAATAAAAAAAATTAATGCTTAAAAGGCAATTACGGATCTTCAAATTTATATTTCGCACTTCATATCGCAGTTTTTTTTTCTTGAAATCTTTAAATAATTTTTACCGAAAGATTGTCTAATTTTATTAAATTCCTGTGCGTTTTCTGCACATCTTTTATTTAATTCCAATAATTGTAAACAGAAAAAGAATCTACACTTTCAGTCGCCAAGGAACGTCGAATTTGTATAAAATAAAAATCATTTTCTATTAAAGTTAATTATGTATTGTATTGCTCAATGCTGGTATTTTTGGCCCTGCACGTTCTAGTTGTTTTTGAAGCGCTGCAAATAAAATTTGAATAAACATTTGTAATAATAATTTTTTTAGTTTCCCATGGATACGATATTAAAGAACATTCATTATTAATGTACCTCACTTTTCCATAAATAATACCACGACCTGCTTGATAATTTTCACAGATTGATTTATACTGTAGCGACGCTTTCTGTTTACTTGTGTGTTAGTTTCGCTTTAATATGATTTGTGTAACTACTTGCGGACCAACTTATTCTTTGAAATACGCTTATTACCATTTGTTTTCGCTTAAGAACTTATTGGATGACCCACGTAACAGCGTTCTTATAAGACGTAGTAACGAAATCTTCCGTGGCGGCACAAGTAGCGCCTTTCAGTTTGTCCGATCGTAAATACCCACAAAGATGCTTGATTATATTGCGTACCGACGCGCACCTACTGAACGTCATCCAATAATTTAACTTGAATTAACCATTTAGAAGTGGCTTGTAAATGTGAGTGATTGTCCAGGGTTCTATCTTGACAACGAATCATATGTAATAAAGTGTTCTAGTAAAACAAATCGTTGTTTTTGTGGTTTTATTCCTCAAAACAACAGCGAGACAAAAAATGGATATGCATACACGAATATATGCAGGTAAATTAATTTGTTTGACAGAAAAACAATAACAATATACAATGATCTAGTTTTATAATAAATCACCTTTAATCAATTTACTTAACGATAGGAACATAACACAAAAGAGATATACAGGTGGTTTGCGTTAGAATTTACTGTTTTATCGAAATTACTAAACGCTGAAACTGTTCGGTATATAAAATATGAATGAGGCTGTTGAAATTACTAATTTAATGAACAAATTATACAGGGCGTATCAAAATATACGTAGCAAAGTAATTTGACTGATTCGATACGCAAATTCACGAATCGTAAAAGTTTTGTTGCACCACCCCCAAGAGGTGGGTGCGAACTATATCGCGCTACTCCCGAAGGGCAGCTGCGATTTGTAATTGTGCGGGAAACAGCGAGCTATGCCGCGCCACTCCTGAAGGGCGGCTACAATCTATAGTTGGGAAGGAGCGGAGAAATAGGAGCTCATAAGGTGGATCCACACCTACAGTCACGGGCAGATCAGGTTACGGGCAGAGACAAAACAGTCAGGATTGCTTCCATGGTTTTCTAATGGGAGCATTCACATTCGTGGGCACGGTAAAATAATCATCGCCCTTGACTGGACGATGATTTAATCGTAATCTGATCTGGCCGTGACTGTAACCTTTAGACAGCACTAGATCTCGGAGAGTTACAGATAGGTGTTTAGAATTGTACTTATCTCCGATCTGTAAAAAAAATATTTATGGTCACTTGGAACTTACAGATTTTATGATACAATAACTGTACGATATGAATATACAGGCATGCAGCACCATTTTGAGGGGTTTGTTATCTTAGAGTTCATCTAAGATATTCAGGTCCTGAAGGTAGCTCAGTATCTTCTTAAACGAGACTGTTTTCAGGTCTTTTAGGGAAGAGTCAACCTTCTTAAAGGTTACATGCGTGATTCTTGTAACGGCAGGGCAGTAGCGGAAAATATGCTCAACTGTTTCCTCGTCTTCTAACCGTAATCGGCATTCAGTCTTATCGGAAAGGTCGATTCTTTGCAAGTTGACACTTTTTTTTTACCTTGACACCTTTACGGTCAAGTTCAAGTAGTTCCTTGGTTCAACAAATGTTTACGTAGCTAGTGTTACAACACAATCTAATAATATCGAAATGATAATTTGTAATATTAACCATATTTCCTACTCACCTTGTTTACAAGATATATTTATCATTGGTAAACTGGATTGTTATCTATACATTATGTTATAGAAATAAAATTGGATATATGGGTAATGCAGTCTATTTAATAAAAACTAGTTTATATGACGTCAATATTTCGTCATTTATTTAATGACTTCTACAGGAGGAATTCTACAATAATATAAAAGTATATGAAGCAATAGTAATGAAAGGATAAAAATAATAAAAAAATAATAATTTAGAATTTTTAAAAAGTCCGAAAAACATTTTTGTCAATGACACTGTAAAAAAGTTGCAGTAAAATTACATGTAAAATCGTTGGTAACAAATTGCCTACAATTTTACAGGTAAATTGCTTCATAAGGTAAAAATTTTACCATCTAGTTAAATTTCACATGCTGATGTGTTTTTCAAAGATTGTACTGTAAAATTTCGTATGTATATTTTATATGAACTCTATATTTAGCGAACACTGAAGTAATTTTCATATGTATTTTATAAAGAGAGCAAGCAACTTTACCTAATTCTTTTATAGCACCTAATAGGGTCATCACTGAATCGCCAACCAGGAATCAAGAATGAACACGCTTACGCGAAACCTACGATTGTTTGTGACGTATATGATATTATTGAGCCACTAATAAGTTCGACAAACGAATAGAATTACCTACGCGCACAGATAAATAATCCAATAACCAATCACATTACGGCGTATGAATTTCGTATTTTCCATGATATCTATAGTTTTACCCGAAAATTCAAGTAAAAACAAATAAATATAAAAGATCCTTATATTTTTACAGCAAAATTAATAGTTCACTAGTAAAATTACTTTTAAAGTTCACTAAATACCCAAAAAAAAAAAATGTCAATTTTACTTTTAAGTAATTTTGAGAGTAAATACAAAATTGTACATGTTTTTTTCCTGTATTTTCCTTTTTGAATTTTTGTTTACATCTTAAACTTACATGAAAAAGCTATAAATTCTACCGAAATTTCTTTTTCCATGTTAAATATCCTAGGAAAAACATGTAAAACAAGATTTACATGATTTATTGTGGTAAATTCACAACGTTATTACATGTAATATTTCTGATTTACCATGGAAAAATTACTGTAATTTTTTTACAGTGTAAGGTAATGTTACTAGATATTATGTAAAATGTTACAATAAATATGGTTAAGTTGATTTGTGTCTTAATTGAATTTTGATTGCTGTTGACCGCTTTTTGTAATTATTTTCAACGTCAAGAATTTTAGTGTTATCATAATTAAAATTGTGGTTTTAGTGTGAACTCTATTTATTATACATATAATAAAGTAATCTAAACTACACTTCAAAACAGTTCTCAATTAAACGTGATTAAACTCGTTAAAGCTTCTTATTCTTATTACTTCTTATGTATGTCTTCTTCTTCATCTTCGTCTACATATTCCCTTCGCCATGCCGGTAGACGGCGCACACGAGTGGCGGTCTTTTAAAATTTTGATTGCATTACATGATCTAAACTTTGAAAATGTAAAGACATTTTCATTTCATTTTCCATTTTGAAAATAAAATTATCAGTACGCAGTGATTTTAATTTTTATGCATTGTTTTATAAGGTTAGCTGTCAAAACCACATGTCAAAAAATCGTGCGTTTATTGTAAATTCAAATTTGTCATTATTTTTTTAATTTTTGTCTGGAATAATATCATGCCTAATAATATTTAAGACCAGTTTAAACCGGTCTACTTTCCCTACTTACCCTTAAGTAAATGCGATTGGAAACTTAATCGGCAGCCAGTGATATAAATCTCGTATAAGTGTTGTCAAACGTTAATTTTGAAGTCTATAGACTGTGTGATAGGTGGTACAATTATGAGCTTTTGTCTTCAAATCAGGTTATCAAAATTAAATTCAGAGGGATCCAAAACACCTTAAGGGAAAATCTTAAATCATCAAAAAGTGTAATTAAGAGTTAAATGAATTTTGAAATTTGTTCAGATATGATTTTCGTTTAATTTAGGTATATTTACATTATAATTACCAAGGTTGCTTTTCTTTATGATAATGAAGCGAGTTCTTAAATTATTTAGTCGAAATAACTGTCTGCCTTTAAGTTTACGGCTAATTCGCGTATACCTTTAATATATAATAAACGAAAATGTAGAACGGGCTTAAATACCGACGTGAGCTTGCGTGTCTGGTCCTCGAGGGAACCTCCTTCCTCGGCTTGCGTACTGAAAAGTACGGCAATAAATTAAGTTATCCGTACATTTCCTGACATTATTAACGTCGAGCTACATCCCGTATCGATAACAGCTCGCTCGCACACTACGCAAGTAGCCTTGCGCCGTTGAATGAAGCACACGAAAAGATTAACCAGCCCCGCAACAAATGCTTCCCATTCCGTAATTTACAGACGAAAACTAAGATCAGAAACGGAGAAAGTTTGCTTGCTCGGCAATGGAGCACGTAAAGAGGTTTGTATAATCAACAACGTGGTAAAACGAGCTTTCGAAATCCGGGAGCTTGCACAGGCGGTATCTTCTTCTTCCTCGCAGTAGCACAGAGCACGGTTCGATGATTTAATTTCTGAACAAAGACTTTGGAGCCCACATACCACTCGGCACCAGAATTACTAAATATCCATCCTAATTTCCAACTGAGAAATTAAAGGGTTTGCTGCGGCGTGGTGTTTTAGAAGCTTTAGGACGGCTGCTTGGCTTCTAGATAGATAGGAAAAAAGGTATTTGGCGAATGATTAGGTTGACGATCGGGTGAGCTGTACGAATTTCGAGAGATTAAGACTACGCTAATGCGGAACCCGGAGCGAGGAAAGGAGAATCCTAAAAAGAACCGAGGAATGGTAATCAGCAAATTTATTGGAGTCATAAATGTCAGCCGACTGTTTCAAAAGGAATAAATTTTGCATGGAGAGAGACGGAAATAGATATAATCAAGTGGAGATGGTAATAAAGTGTTTTATGAATTACGCTTTATAAGTTTTAATAAGTTATTACCGGATATGGTCTAATAAAAATTTGATTTTAGATTAATAAGGTGTGGAGATAAAGTGGCTAAACTGTGTTATAATAAAACCTACGTGTTGTGCTTGTTTTCTAAATATAGTATCCAAGTTATTGATTTTATTTTCAAGCCAGATTATATCCTTTTATTTCCTCTATATTTAACATCAAAAGTGTCTTTGGTTCTTTGAGAATATCTAACACGATATGAATTTGATATACTATCAATTTATTGGCATTATACAAATACATGTTATATATTATGATCAATATGCGAAAAAGGTCAAATCAATATAAGGAAATATTTCTTAAGCCTTCCGTTATGTGCAAATGTTTACGCTTTTTGCCAAACGTATTACTTGTAAAAATAGACGTTCATTCAATTTATCCTTCGCTTCATGTTATTCCTGCTTATTTGTTGGTAAAACACACAAAAAGTTCGAGTACACTGAGAAAAAAACTAGACGTGACATAAATAATTTACATTTTATTGAGTGTATTTTCATCGACAGAACGAAATGTATCATTGTCATGATAAAATATCGTTTACAACCTTTGAGTAAGCAATAGCAAGGTTCATTAGCGAAATAAAGTAGTCGTTATTATTATAACAAATCATTGTACATTCGTCTATGGATAATAATTGGTACGGTAACTATATTTTCATACGCCCAATAAGTAGTTTTGTCAATAATATTTATTATTTATTTAATTTTACGTACAATTTTTATAAAATTATTCACGATATGAACGCAATAAAGTATTAAATGATACCTTACTCGTTAGCTCAATGGTTTGCAATTTATTGCAAGAACGAACAAATAGCATACCTTATAATGAAAGATGCATGGCAGTGATTGAATTACCGACTTATGCCGCAGTCGCTGACTGAGTGAGAGTTTGGCGTGTGCCCCCTAGAGGGCGTGCATATAAACTCGTGATCTCTTAGGGGCAAATCGAGAATAATCTTGAGACACGATACTAATGAAAGTGAATTTGCTCTTGGAAGAATGCTAAAGACGCTTGGTAGGCAGAAACTCACATTTCTATTGCTTTTTCTGCTTGTATGGTGATTCCTCCGCAGAGGAATTCTCCACTCACAGTCGTGATCCCTGATTCTTCAATCGCCGTGAAAGAATCACAGTTCGTGAAATATCGCTCATCGCTATTTTTTATCTCTAAAAGAAGACAAGTTAAAAAAATGTGACTAGTTAGTTGGACAGTATATATGGCAATTTGGTATGTGGTACTTATGACCAACTGATTCCTGTGTAAGACCAAGAAATTCTGACCTTAGAAACAGTGATGAAGATTAATAATATGTTGTATTCACGGTTATGTCCAAATTGTGTTAATGGTTAATCATAAAGCGCAACAAGTTTGAAACTCAATCAATGGTGCAGATATATTGGCTTACATGTTTCGGTTACAACGCCATATTCAGAGCTGTGTCAGATCAGAGGTCAAAAATAAACGTGAAGAATACAATTAACATATTAAAAAGTTAATTACAAATTAATTAAAGATATCAAAATTAAAATATAAAATTTGAAGACACGGCAAGTAGCGAATAAGAGTTCAAGAACTATTTCATGAGAAGAGAAAAGCAGACTGAAGATGCCGTTGTAGCCGAAGCATGTAAGTCAATATATCTGTACCATTGAATGAGTTTCAAACTTGTGGTTCTTTTCATATTTTGTACTGTTGTGTTATATTGGTTTTGTATTTTTTTGGAAAATATGAAGAATAGCTCTGAAGTTCATAATTTTGGGCTGTATTGGTGTAGAATGATTCGAGAATGATGATTTAGTGTTTATTTTTCGATGCTGACCACGTCTTTTAAACTTTTTTCTTAAAAAAAAGATGCGAGTTTTCAGGTTATGTCACCACACAAACACGTCGAAATCTTGAGAAAAAACCGCATTTATCTACTAATAACTGTTATAACCAGGAGTACTAAAATGTTTCAAGTAACTTATTTTCTTGAAATAACACCGTTTCATGTAATATTTTTGCCAAAAATAGAATACGTTTGAATTCCCAATAACTGCCTTTTAGACTAGGGTTTTTTTATGTTGGTACGTTGATCATCACAAGGTGTCACTGTCACAGGATCATAGTTATTGTTGTTTGTAAGTGTGGCTTGATAACGCAAGTATTATATACAGTTTATGGTCTTACTTTAAATATAAAAATAAAAAAAGATCAACAAAAATGGTACTGCAACAACATTATCCTCTCATCCGATCACTGAAAGTCCAACAGTATCGAGCGCAATTACCCTTAAATGAGTTCCCACTCAGAAACACAGTGTGCTTTATCAAAACACAGTTACAGACAACAACTATGACCCTGTGACACCTTGTAATGACCAACGGACCAATGTCAAAAACCCTAGTCTAAGGGCGCTTATTGCGAATTCAAACGTATTGCTTTTTGGCAAAAACATTACATGAAAAGGTGTTATTTCATGAAAATAAGTTAGTTGAAACATTTTAGTACTCGGTTATACCAGTTATTAGTTGATAAATGCGCTTTTTTTTCAAGGTTTCGACGTGTTTTGTGTGGTGACATAACCTGAAAATCGCATCTTTTTTAAAAAAAAAGTGTAGAAGACGTGGTCAGCGCCGAAAAATAAACACACAATCGTCATTCTGGAGTCATTCTACACCAATATAGCCCAAAATTACGAACTTCAGAGCACCCTGGCTATTCTTCATATTACTCATTTTATTTTTCAAACAATTTGCATGTTTTGTTACTCTTTGCAATAAAATATAATACATAATGCCACGGTAAACTGAAAGAAATACTGTTTTTTAAATTTCTCTTCTCCAACGTCAACATAAAAGTTTGCAACCCTACAAGTAATTATAATTTAAAAAGGAAATGCTGAGCAAAAACCATATAGTAAGACTTGTTATTTTTCTTTATCGTTTTTTTTCTTTTAATTTCCCACAAATTTGCTAATCATTTTCTAGTTAACTGTGACGATTTCTTTCCGTTACTGTAATAGTAGTTAGGAGGAAGATTTGACTCTGCGTGGGTAACTAAAAAGCCTTATTTGATTAGGTGTTATCTACCTCTAAGAAAAAAAAATCACTCAAAGAATTTTTTTTTTTTGAAGAAGTACAATAACTAGGTCTTTTTGATCTTTTGATTTTCTTCTAAGATATAAAGGAGGATTCAGTCAGCATTACATTAATCGGTGTGCTACGGTATTCCATATTCACATTCAAAGGCTTTTATTACTAAACCATTTTCTTCAGCAAGGAATTGCCAATATTTGTATGTAAAAGTCATACTATTTGTTGATTAATTTATAGGGCGGTAAAGAGGATTTGTGTTGTATATAGAATGAATATCATGAATAAATATAATTAATGCAATAAAACTACGTATATTGTACTTTTTCTTTTGTTACTAACCATTACTGAATATAAAAGTGTTATATATTTTTTTAGTGCTGATGATGGTTATTAAAAAAATAAATAACTGTTCTAACAAGTTTGAGCACATATTAAATCATGATGTGATATTCTTGACGATGAAAATATCCCAAACATCTACTCATATTCACATATTAAAAGTTATAGAAATTATAACTAAACCATTCTTTCAAATAGTCAAAAGAAATGGAGTCTAATAAACATTGAAAAGTAAAAAGAAAAAAAGAAAATGCGGAAGAAAACATTTAGTTACAGCTACTCCTAGATTAGTGATTCTATGAATGTGTTCTAATATTTTCAACTAAATATTTCTGTAACATGAGCAGTTTTTATATTGTTTTGTTTTTATATTGAATTGTGATTGTCATTGTGATTTAAAATAGAAATACATCATATAACAATTTCTTTTAATAATATTGCATGAGTTTATTATATAAGCACTTTCGATAAACCCGTAAAACTCAGCTTAACGGATATTATTATTGATTGCGAAAATTGGGAGAACTTACCAGCTCTGAAAAAAAAAAAAACAAATCAGGAATATATTTATCGACCAACATTTTAATTATGGTAAACAAGACCATGTACATTCAATTTTATTTTTCCTTCTATTTTGTGTATGCCATTCTGGCTGTACCTTAGTTGCTGTACTAGATGGAGTCTCGAAATTTATACTATATGACGTGCACTTTATTTCGAATTTCGCATTTCAAAAGAAATCCATCATCTTTGAATGTGTAACTTACAGGCGCAGTACTCTTACACGTTGGTTTGCAACTTGCAGCGAAGGCACACACATACGCTCTATAACTTATTATCCTTTGACAAATCACCCCTATCGCGTATGCTGTCTATTTTTCATGAAACTGTTACACCTGCAAGTTGAAGCTTTGAAATATTACTTTTTTTTTTATAGGACGGATAGTGTAATCCCAAGAGTGCATCAGAGAGCGTGTCTCCTGCCATTTGTGACTAGAGTGAACGCATGTTATCGAATGGTGGTGTGTAGTCACATCACAGAGAAAGCTCCCATAAAGGCGACACTGCATAGACTGAATGCTCTGCATTACTAATAAAGCACTTACCCTTTTATTTGGTACTGTGATGGCTATGTAGTGCATTTTTGGTTTTATTTCTACTGAATACTACCTCTTAAATATGTGTTTCGGAATGAGAGATGTTTAACAATAGAAGACTTCCTTTTGTAACAGTACAATTGTAATAAGTACTGTCACTTTCGATAACCAGAATAAAAATAGACTTGTTTATTGTTTATATTTTCTTGGTGTTGTGCTTGAACGTTGTATTACAATTAGAATAATTGCAGTGTGTAGTTGCTAAAAACATACGTACGCAATTGCTATACTTTATTGCTTTTGTTATGAATGTTAACTCTGCGATCAGGTTCCATCAAATTTACAATTGTTCATTGCATAAAATGATTCCCAATTTTATAGATACCAGTCAATATACCTTTTTGGTGCAAATATCGTCCCGACTTCAATATTTATTTATTTTATTATATATATGTTTATAAATTAGGGATATATGGCCAATTGTGAAGAAATATCTTCAAAGCTATGAATGTAGATTTTGTGGGTAAAAGGAAATCTTCTATCTCTCTAAGCTAATTCATTGGCTTTGTGATGACAGTACATCTCACCATAAGCTATCGAGCGATAACATGGTGTATGACAGCCCCGCAAACTAGAGGATATATAAAGGATTGGAATCAAGGAAGCAATGTCTCCTTGCATCCGCGTTAGAAGCTCATACGGACTTGCTAGGCTTGCATTTTATTGTAGAAAGATAGGTCAAACCTTCCGCCTTTGGCACATTGAGAATCAATTGTCACACATTCGTGTCTGAGTCCTATTACTGGCATTGCACCCACGGCCGTTACACAGCAAATATTTTTCCAATATTTGAACAACTGTCCTACTTTGATACATGCATGAGTGCATTTCAGCTATCATGTCACAATCAAGGAACTAGTTGAACTTGACCGCAAAAGTGTCAAAGCAATTGTTACTGCATTTACAGGTTACTGCAGGTTCAGAAAGCATCTACACATAATTGGGTTCTCTAAGGTGACTCAATTGCTAGTATATTTGGAGGACGAGAAGACAGTTGAGCATATTTTCTCTTGCTCTCCTACGAGAATCAGGTATGATTTATATATGGGAAGCTTGACCCTTCCCCAGAAGACCTGAAAAATATGTAACTCAACAAAGTTCTCAGCTATTTTAAGGGCCTGAACTTATTAGACGAATTTTAATATAACATCCGCTCTACAGCAGGTCCTAGTGGCGGCAATGGATGGGGCGATTGCCCCTAAATCTCTTAATCCTGTTTCAGTTCAGGTTCTGTTCGCATTTCATTGACCAGAACCTGATTTACGGTAGATAAATAGCAAATCAATTTCTGAGAAAACCAGGAAGTGCTTCAATATTGGTATTATTTTTTTTTTTCTGTGGTGTCAAGGAATGTATTTCACCTAATCATGTTGCAATTATTTAAACTTGACCATGAAAGCGTCAAAGTAATTAATTGTCTTTTTTTTAAGGCACTGCAGATTCGAAGAACATCTACATAGAATTAGACTCCCTGATGAGACTGAATGCAGACTGTGTTTAGAGGACGAGAAGATAGTTGACTACGGTTTCTGTCACTGCTCTGTCGTCACAAGAATTAGGTATGCGATCTTGGGGTGGGTTAACCTTTCCTAGAAGGTCTAAAAGATATACCTAAAGAGCTTAGACGTGTTGATGATTATTAAACATCTGCTCTACAATAGGTTCTACGACGATTAATCGAACCATACGGATGCTATCCCTCTTACTCAAACCCTAAACCTAACATCTTAAGAAGAGCACAAAGTCAATGTTTGAATAATATGCATAATCAAAGTGCCAAACTGGACAAGAAGCACGGTGATACTACGCCTACCTCGAAGGCCATAAGACATATGAATTCAGTACCATTTCAATCTTTTCCTCATCCTGTCTAGTAATACAGAAACTATAAATTATGTCACAAAAGACTCAAATTCTTTATACAATTAGTTGGATATATCAAGCTTCGATGTATTCAAATTCAGACGAATTCACAATTACACACATACTTGCGACAGTCCTTGTTAATTCTCAATTCAACTTTAGCTAAATGAGCTGAAAAAATATATAGATGCATATCAGAAGCGTATATAGGATTGGGTGAGTGTATTTAGATGTTTAAACCCTTTGTTAGCGAAGCATTTTGCTAAATTAGTCGATTTCCATCTACAAATATGTTTCATTTAGAACACCTAATTGTAAATGTCAACGATAGCCACTATAACCGCGAGAATTGGCATGCATATTAGGGAAATCTAAAACAAATGCATATACAAACTACGCCGCCTTAACTTAAAGCTAGCAGTAGAGCTTTTTTTTTTTAAAGCATGAATAACGTTCTTACTACAGATAGATATATAGTAGCTTATATAAAGTGATGTTATTTTTCTAAGTAGAATTTAAAAATGTAATAATATTGGTGTTCCATTTAAAATAATGGAGTAAGTATATCTTTTTCTACTTTTCGAATACTTGGTATTGTTAGAAACATTTCTAGGTTATGCGGTATTATATTCTATAAAATTTTTATACACACATTTTTTTTCCAATATGAATATTAGGCTGCAACCAAAGAACCAGCCTTAGATGGGGCACCTGTCCATTGCCTTCTCTTCTTTGCAATTTTGTGTATGCGTTAACAATGCTATTAGTTGTGTAATTTAACCAACAATTTAAAGATACACTCTTCATTCTTTTATTTCATCAGTGAGTGTCCTTTTTCATTTAGGCACAGCGATTATCAAGTTGATAATTTCTTGGGGTAATTCTATTGTATTGTCAAATCTTATTGTTAGTCTGATTCGTTTTATTCGTGCTGAATTTTTGGGTTGGTTTCACCTGACGTGGTTCTTTACGTTTGAGTGTAGTTTAATATTTTCATAAAAGTTTAGATAATATCATTTTGACAAGACGAAGTATATTTGTCAGTTTAAGCGAGAATTTATTTGGGCTTAAGCTTCCCTTTGTATTATTCAATAATCTCATTCCCAGCTTACGATTTAGAACACAAACCTATTACAAAAATACTGCTCCTATTCACTAAATTTCCATTAGTATGCCACCCAAAATCTGCAGCAACAATTATGGAATATAATCGAATTGTTGCTAACACTCGCACGCAAAACTGATTACGTTTGTCCTGCGTAAATAGGGAATATTTAATTTATTATGTATTCAGTCAGTGTCACTAATGATAAAATTAAGATGTCAAGTCGAATTATGAGGGTAGGGTTTGCCACGGGTGTAGAATTGGAGGTGGAGCCATCCATTAATCTCATAATATTAGCTTAAACCTACCACTACACTTGGTCTGTTTAATTTCACGTCATTGTTTGCGTATATTTTGTCGACATTTACATTCGTATTTGATGGCTTGATTGTGCATTGAATATATTAGCAGCATTATTTGAAATACGTGCAGATTACAACAAGTTAATACGGTTACGAGTTGGTTTAAATTTGCAAAATTCTAAAAAAAGAAATCAATTTTACTTAAAAAATTCTGCTAGTATTTTTGTATAATTTGCATTAACGTTATTTTTCGAAATTTAATTTAGAAGTTTGCTTTCTAAGTGCTTGAAGTTATTAAGTCTGCTAGATGTAATATAGTATGTACAATCGATCAATATTCTTAAGTGACAAGAATGTGAATTTCAGGTTTGAAGTTTCGAATATTATTCTTGAAACTTTGTTTATAATGTTTATGAACAAAATTTCTGTAGATATACAATATACTTTTGCAGATATTACGTATCTCTACGTATTTGTGCTTGGCTTCGCTTAAATTAGGCTCGTTTGATATTTAACAAGTGTTACCTTTGGGACTGAATCTCATTCGATTGAATCGGAACGGATAAATCGACGCAAATCCATGCGCAAAAGTTATACTTTAAGGTTAGGTTATTTTTGAGGAAAGGCTAAATGCGATTTCCTTCCTTGGTTGAGTACAAATGTGGCTAATAATAAGTGTACACACTTAGAGCCGTTTTACACGTACGAGAATTTTTACATAAATCATAACAAAAATTATCCCGAAAATTTTGGTGAGAATTTTCCCAAGAAATTTTGTCGCGACACTTTCCGGTCGTTTTACACATGAATAAGGTTATTGTGAAAATTCCGATACAGAGTTTGTAGTAGCTTCTCCTAGTTCAACTATTGGACATCTAAAAGTGCAGCCAGGTTTCTGTGTTGAGTCAAATCAAGAACGTTCTATTAGGGAGCGTAAACAAAAAAAAATAAATAGTTAACACAGTGCGCGGGTAATGAGTTAACACGGGCTTCACATAGTACATTGCCTACATAAAATGTGTTGTTTACGATAAGCTTTCTATTAGATATATAAATACACCAACCACGTAAATGCACTTGTTCGCCCAGATTTGTAAGCATACTTGTGTAGTGCAGTTTTACCGAACCCTTTTACGCAATCGAGTTCATGAAATCGAATCTGGGACGGCTAAGGTTGGAACTTTACACCTTTCAGTAATAACAGAATATTTATCCAACGTTCATACAAGCGATTTTGAGGACACTATTAAATCCTACGATACACGGTGGCCAGAAAAATGCGGACAAACGCCACGTAGGACAAATCTCTGTTTAATTCTGAGTCGATAATCTTAATTGAGAAAAGTTGTACAGTGCTTTCTTAAGTCACATGATCAGCTCAAAAGACGTGTAAATTTGGCAACACCTGATTAGGTGTTTACACTTCTTTTGAACTGTTAGGATTATCTGAATAGATAAGTACTGAGGTAGTAATCATTTAGTTATTTATTATGAATTAGGTAAATAGGCAAATTAGCAAAAATTTTGCGTTAATATAGATAAAAGTTTTATTCAAATTTAAAGATAATATGAAAAAATTATAACAACTGTTCAAATTGGTTTGCATACATAATTGTAGTTTTCGAGAAAGGGAATTCAAAACGCGCTCTAACATATCGGGGGTGGTTAGTCGAACTGCTGCCGTAATTTTATTAATCACATCCTGTTCGTTAGCTGGAGGCGTTGTATAGACCTTTTCCTTTAAAAAATTCCCAACGAAAAAGTCCAAAGGATTAATATCGGGAGATCTTGCTGGCCATGCTACTGGTCCGTTAAGCCCTATTCACCGATTCGGAAAGTGTTCGCTTAACCAATCCCTCGAAATTCTGGCATTGTGAGCAGGTGCACGGTTATGTATGTATAAAATGCTGTGTCTGAGATTCAATGGAATACACTGTTTTTAACACTTTTTTGACTACTTTAATAGTCAGGAGAGGTCCACATTCTTTTCGTGTTATTTTGTCGAGAACTATACGAGTTTAAATTTGACGAGCAAAGATAGTCAAGTATTGTCTATTGCTAAGGGGTTATTTTGTCCAACTGACATGTGAAATTATCAAATACTTCTAGTCACATTTTATTTGATCTAGACTAGACAAATTTACTAGCTGTTTAACTAAATGAATGCGGTCTATTGGGTGATTTAATACCATTTTCTAAACCCGACGTCTTTTTAATATGGTTATTGCTTACCTGTTTCTGGATATTTTTCAGGTATAAGTGGAGAAATCGACAACTATTAACAGCCACAGTTTACAATGTATCTAGGTATATGTACTATCCTTGAAGCTAATTTAATGCGGAATTTTATATGATTTCAACAACTCTTTTATTTTTTAATGCTATAATTTTCCCTCCTTAAGACGTTTTCTCAATTATAAATATGCAGAACCACTCATTCAAAAGTTTTGATTTCAACTAAACGTGCCAATTTTAAAATGATTTTTTGAGAGCCATTATAAAATTAAGTGAATGTCTATGCTATTTGACTTAAATCTGAACTAATTACGTAAATATATGTTCCCAATACATCTTTAAGATGTTGTATGGACACTGAAATTAACGTTTAATAACACAAAGGTTACATTTTGTAGGTCAGTACACGTTTGGTGGTTTGTTTGGATATGTTAATACGCAGAAACAAACCCGAAAACAGATACATGTGCAATGCACGTGGTGCATATAATATATATTTCTATATTTTTATCCGAGGAGATTTTGATTGGTTGATGCTTCTGAATGTCTAGAAAAATAGTAAATCCTCATATCTGAACAAAGAATTTACGCGAAATTCTAGTATTTTCTATTTTATTAAACACAAGTAGTCAACTCGTTTGGCAAAGTTTGTAAAAATCAACACTAAAATATTTGACTAGCGCAAAATTAACTCCAACACCGATAATATTTTCAACAGTGTATTATTCAGTACACTCAGAAAAATACTTGTGTTAATTTAACCAAAACTTGTTTGGATCTACTATAATTTTTTGTTGTATATAGTCAAACATGCTCTTTTGTTGAATCCACAAATAACATTTTGTTGCATTTTTTTGTTTAACTCAATAATTGTTTATTTTCAATCGTACATTTTGTTCAATTTGAAAATATTTTTTGTTCAATTTAAGCTATTCATATAAATGGAATAACATTATGTTAATGTTTTACAAAATTTTATTGTTAATTCAACCACAATTTCCAAAAATAAAATTTTGTTTGATTTGAATATCTTTTTTTGAATAATTAAACAAGAATATAGTTAATCCAATCATATTTTTTCAAACAATTCATATTTGTTGAATTAATGCAAGTATTTTTCTGAGTGTACTTCTTCTAAAACTCTAACGTACTCAATTCCATTTAGATGATTCGGGAAGAAATATTGGTCCAAGAACTCGGAGGTTTAAAATCCCAAGCTAGACACTTATGGAAAATCTCTGATGTTCAATTTCCTTAACTGCCTAGGATTTTTTTCCGCCCAAAAATGAAACTTATGACTATAAAAACTCCATCTCTCGTAAACAAGCATTCATCGCTATAGAGAATATGCAATAAAATGTTCGGCTCTCCTTGAATGATTTCTAAAATTATTCTGCGAGCAATTCTCTATCAGATGTTGTCATGAAACTTACTGCACCAATTCACGGCACACGACGAAATATAACAATGGACAACTGGTTTTCAAGTTATCAACTGTCGGCGATACTTCTCGTAAACCAACTTACAATGGTCGGTATACTACGATCAAACAAAAAAGAAATACCCCTAATATTTGTAGCAGTGAAAAAAAGGCCATTACATTCAAGCATGTTTGCCTTTGATGAAAGTAGAACGCTTGTATCATATAAAGCCAAACCAAACAAAGTTGTTCTTCTACTGTTATCAACGATGCACCACGATAATAATATAGGTAAGTCAAGCGAAAAAGAAAAATCAGAAACAGGCCTTTGGAAAAGTGTCTTTAATGTTTATTTGTAATTTTCATTTTATTATTTTCAGTTTATCTTTTGTTGTTATTATGTTATTTATGTTGAAATGTTTACATATTTTATGAATAATTTATAATCAACTAACTAAACAGAGTTACTATGAGTTATATTTTAGTTTCTAAAATTATTATTAAAACTATCATAAAAATTAAAAACTTTTTATTAATTATGATGATGTTTGTATTAACCAACAACGCAATGCTAAATTTATTACAACCGATTTTCTTTTATGAAAATGAAATCAGGGCTTAACAGACCCGATGCGTGTCATGAAGGGTTAAGGAATCAAATAAGAAGACTTAAGAACTACTGCAGCTTAGTAAGAAGTATCTTTCACATCGTAATAGGTCTGCTAGGACACTGTACAATGAAAGGACAGTTACAGAAAATTGAGTTCAACGCTAAATATATCAGATTGTGAAATCGAAAGATAGAGACCGCTTACCACATTCTGTGTGAATGCGAGGCTCTGGAAGAAAAAGACAGGCAATTTTTGGTAAGTCGAAAATGAACCCAGAGCATTACTTCGATTAACCAGCCAGAGAAGTGTAGAGATTAGTGCATGGAACTAGGATATTGGAATGACTGGTATAATTTAATGGCTAAAAGAAATGAGAAACTAAGAACGGAAAGCTAAGAGGCCAGCAGTGTTTCCAAGATCTCCTATTTTGAATAATCCATAACATATCTCTGCTTGTAATTTATGCATGGTAATAATTAAACTATAAGTAAGTATACGGTCTGTAGCTTTATTTATATGCATTTCGTATATGTTAAGTTCTCGGCATGAAAGAAATGTATTCAGCATAGATAAAAGCGGATCATAAATATCGCCAACGTTCTTGGGGCACTAATGTTCTTTTTAAGCAACTTAAAACATTGGATAAACAAATATACTGCTTCTGGACGTATTCCAGTAATCCAAGTGTTTCATTGAGTTAATCCAGATAAGAATTTAAGCACTACGCTCCAAATAACGACTACCACTACAGATGTTATTGCTGCAGCTGAAATTGTACTGGTAGGAAAATCTAAGTTATGGGATAAAATTAGATTCCTCTACCACTTAAAACAAAATTTAATGAAGACGCATTTGTGATCGAACGTTTATTTGCCTTTGGTGTGTCGTTTTTTAATAGGAATTAAAGACCTAAATTACTCCCAAAACAGTAATACTCGATGCTAAGGTGATTTATATCGTACGTAAAAATTATAGCTTTAAAATACCAGTTAGGAATTGCCCACTGATTTCTCGACTACAGGTCGCGTACAGAGAAGGGCGGGAAAAAGTATAGAATTTATTGTTTATAGGTATTTCAGAAAGTCTATAGTTTAGAAGAAAAATTATGTAAGGTTTGTAGGTACAGTATATTGGGCAAGAAGAATCAATCAGAACGTTGCAAGATCTTGAATGATCTATGAATATGAAATTTATATTTTTTTACTGAGAGTATTTATTCTGTCAACCGTATCTATTAGCATATGAACCGAAAATGGTTCCTGAAAAAATTAAAGAAATCATTGTCCACAATGAAATAATGCATTAAAATTGATTCAAATATAGAGTTTATCAAATCAATGAAAAAGTTTTTTTTAATGGTGAAGGAATTTATTAAGTAATAAATCATTCATTGTATTAATGAAACCACAATCATTTAAATTGAAATGATAGCTTGATTGGCTCAATGAAAGATTGTTACTGTTGCAACGAACACCAATTTTGTTTTAACAACTTTATTTGGTAACTGAATGACCGCGAATTATCAATTTTATGTACGAACTCCAGTAAAAGAATGAAAAAAGGCATCAACACAATGAATATTATTTGTTCATATGCTAACCGCAAATGGTTATTTTAAAGTATATTATTCATAATTCTAATAAATTTTACTTATTGGCATAGAGTAAATTTGTAATTAAAATAATGAACTTAATTTATTCATGCAATAAACGCATTTCGTTCACTCAATTCACTCTTGAGTAAACGTTTGCAGCTTTATGCAGCACTTCATTCGGTTTTAAGTAAAGTAATATTCAAATTAACAAAATTGATATCAAAGCATTGGCGAATACGACGAGAATATGTCGAAAGAAAAATCCCTGAATAATTAACTGTAAAAATGCCACCATGGCAGAAGCCTATGCCCAGGTAGCATGGTGACGTGAAATGACGTTTAATAGACGTCAATATCACGTAATAGATGTCATATTGACGTCCATTAAATGTCAGTTCACGTCACCATGTTACCTGGGTGGTTAATGGTAGGGGAATCACCATACAAGCAGCCTACCAGGCATCATAGCATTCTCATGGGTACAGCATTTTCCTCAATCTCCCACTGAGAGTTCATAAGTTTAGAAGTACGGCCTCTGGGGGCCACGGGCTAAACTCTCACTCAGACAGCGATCGCGGCGTAAGCCAACGATGCAATCAGTGACTGCTGTACATCTTTCATCAAGTTTGTGTTACCTGTTTTTTCTTGCAAACCATTAAAATAACGGAGATCATATCATTTAATACTTCACTGCGTTCATATGGTGAATAATTTTATGAAAACTGTAGATAAAAATAACAGTGTATATTTATTTCATATTCATTCGAAAATATAGTTACCATAACATATATTATCCATGGAATAATGTAGATTTTTGGAATGACTGCCTATATCAGCAGCCCTGAAGATGTCCCATACGAGTGTGGACGAAACGTCGGCTAGAGGAAGATCGACGACGCGGTTCCAGCCCGGAAGTCTAGCAGATAACATTCGAGTATTTTATTTGAACTTTGGCTGTTATATCCATTATTAGTCCTTCTTTTTGTGAATCTAATGAGTATTATGTTATTCGAATTGATTTGTACATTTCTTATCTGGCACTTCGTTTGGGATTGATTAACAAAGCATATATTTACACCGTGTAGCTATATGTATATAGTATTGTTCCACAAAAAATGAAAGAATGTATTGAAAAGGTCCAAACATGACTCCAATAATTTTTACTGCAAAATGTATTTCCATTCTCCTAACTAAAAGAAATAAATTATTACTAAACGTAGTATTTCTCGAGCAACGAAGTTATTGCAAAACGATACATGCGTTCTTCTTTGGGTTATTTCCATCGTTTGTAGGATTTTGATGATCCGACGTTTCGGCAGTTTGTCTACTGCCGTCATCAGGACCCCGAATAGAGCTGTTTCTTGGCAAACTCATTATATTTTACTCTGTCTTGTGTGAGATTCGTACTCGGTCTATCTAAAACTTAATCATTGAGCCAATCGGGGACAGGTATTGCTATTTTAAAACCTATATTTATGCTACAGATATATGCGCAGAGCGTGATGCGCACTAATATGCGTAAGTCTGCATGCGTAGTTATTATTATTCTGTTGCTCCGGATCGTGGTTGCTGGCCTTCTGCTTAAGCTATTCCTAATCATTGCTAACCAGACATCTTTGATTTCCAGGGTTGATATACTTATGGCATTTGGTGTTATAGCCATGTATGCTGCTTCTTTCAGTTTCCTTTTTGTGAAGTTGTCCTCTCTTATCAGGATTGTCGCTTAGTCCCATTCAATCCTGTGATCTTCTTCCCAAGCATGTTGAGCCATGTTCTCTCAGTCGAACCAATTTTTAGTGTTCTTTGATTTTGACTTGCACGAGTCCACTTCTTTCTCCGATGTATGTTCTTCCACATTTACATGGTACTCTGTATACTCTGATTCACGGTATCCGGCTTTTTTGTCTTATGTTTTTGTTATTAAGAATCATAAGGAAATCATTTAGTTAGAGTAGGAACATCTCAATTGTTATGGAGCTATATAGTACTTAGAATAGGTAGCCTCGTGTAGTTCCTTTCAGGTGGAGCACGGGGTTGGGATGATTTGTAATAATTTAGTTTTCATAAATAAAGTGTCTAAGTTTACAGTATGGGATAATGCGGTTTTAATAATTTTACTATTTTTGTTCAATTATACCACCACATGTTTACGGTCATATGTTGATCCTTGACCTGATGATATATTAATTACAAAGTCAACCATTATAGACTGCGGTCAAATAACAAGGTATGTTTACAGCAGAGGAAACTCACGCTCATGTATTTTCCCTTCCCACCCAAAAACACGAACAAAATACCGCACTAATGTCCTAATTTGAATAACAAATAGAAGAAATATTACGCACGCCGTTTCGTGAAAGCTTAATTACGTTTCACAACGCTCCTGAGGGGAACTCTATATTTCACGTCAAGTAAGAAATTTTCACATTGCACCTTAAATATCAGCTTCCTAAAAAAAAAGAAATATCTGGGATTAACGGTATTGTTTCCGACAAGTCTAATGGAATACTAATTAGTGTAATTTACTTCCGTTGCATCGAACCGTGGGTAATGGGACTTTAACGAGTTTAAACTAGAATGGTGCATAGTTTTTTTAGAAAAAAAAGAGAGGATGAAAGAAACCCTGGAAAATGCCCTTCTCCAACAAGAATACTACCGTATCTAACTTTCTGTAGTTATATAATGTAATTCCCTATCAAACTTAATTATTAAAATCATCAACCTTGAAATACATATTAATGAAAATTGTGATGAAATTATATAAATAAATTTATTGGTCATATCATTAAGGTTTGGGTAATTGATACTCCTGCGTCTAGACAATTCCAAAGGGTACTTAAAACTATCAAGTTGCAAGGTCTAAATTGAACATTAGAGTAGCCATAACAACAACTAGAACTATAAAGTTTCCAAGATAGTTAAAGTTACATTTTCAGGTTTAATTAAACCTTTAAGCGATACTATACGTAATCAAAGCTACTGCATTATATCGTGGGCAAAATATTATACTTGCGTAAATAAATAAATCATTCTACAGCCACCAAGTTTCATAACGTAAACTAAACATTTTTTTATGAAAAAAAAAATACATATCAGATGGGGCAACTAGTTACTTTTTGCTTATATTATAGTATTGAAATTTCAGTATAATTTGAATCAGTTTTTACCACTACCGCTACTACCACGCGTGACTATGCAATAAGCATTTGATAAGCCTGCTGGGTATTAGTAAATAACACTTTGCATTCATTTCTACATTTTTCATTATGTATCGTTTTCATGGGGTGTGATTGTTGACGATAGATGAATACTTGCATTTTTGTTGGGGCTATTTCCATATTATTTGACTCCAACCACCCAAACAATGTGAAACTTGGAGTAGCCAGGTGCGCATATCATAGAGCCAGGAAATTTGCTTAGAGGAGGAAGACAGAAAACAGGAGTTCAACAACATAACTCACATATTAAAACAGAATGGGTATACAAACAAGGGGTTGTCATTAGCAAGGAGGAATCGGGTAACACAGCAGAGTCAAGACCTAGAACAACAAGACACGGTGTGCACAACTGTAATTCCGCATGTAAAGGGTTTATCGGAGAAAATCAGGAGAAAATCTACTGCAAAATTAAAAATAAGCAAGTAAAAGCATTTGAATTTCCTAGCGCGCACGGTGATATAAAAATACATGCATTTATAAAATAATAATGCAATAATATAATTTATGAAACAGAATATATGCGTATATTACATGTAGAAGTGTATCTATTGCCTCACATTGATAGTAAAAAAAATATTCAAGCGTATCTACCACCAAATTCCAATTATTTTTTTATGGTCGAATTGAAAGAGAAAAAATGCGAATCAGCTCACTCAGGAATTCATTTAATTAAACTTTGATCGGCGCTTTTGTTTAAATGTAAACACCGCGTCGGTACGTATAAGCAGAAAGAATAATAAAAGATTCGTATAGATTAAAAAAAAACCCACAAATTATTCGAATTCGTTGCATGGAATTACGCGGCTCAAAGGGCGCCCGCCCTTTTAGTAGTCGATATTGTCTACACAAATGGGGTGGTGCGTGTAATAACGACCGTAGCACAACCGTTTGAATTACTGTACGAGCGGCGGTTGCCATCACTTTGTTCGTGCAATTGGGACACTCTTACAATGTGACGATAATGTTCCTGTAACACGGAACATCTCACCCGCTCTTGAATTGTTAAATGTCGTTGTGTCGGATATAACGGAATGGAAACAATAAGATTAAAGGCCTGAAATTTGTATAACAACTAAGGTTTAAGGTAAAGACTAAGAATTGTAAAGAAAATACTGCAAATAATAAGATAATGTTAATCCATCAATAATTTAAATAACCAATAACTTAACATATGCTTCGTTTCGAACTTAATGACATAGTTTAGGCGTTGTATTGTGAAGATCAAAAGGTGGAAGCAGCTCCTAACGAGTAAAAAGTAGAGAGCGGCCTTTGTAGGTTTTCTCCTCCCACATCCAACACCTGCAATACTATTTTTGTTTGTTTATTGCTTAAATCTATTAATGCATATGTCAAAAGTTTTTATTTCTTAAGAATTTAAGTGGTTAAATCTTCGAAGAGTTATAGCTTTCCTTCTCATTGGTTTATACTGCTTCATAATTTCTTCACACTAATGTATACTTCTGGATTTAGTAGTTTAGTAGATTGTAATGTCTGCGATGTATTTAAAGTCTGTAGAAAAATCGCATTTAACGCAACATATGCCGTTAATATAAGGAATCATACAAAAGGTACCTTTTACAAGTATGTCAAGTATTATTAGTCCGCTGTCACTGGAGAAACTAAAACCATGATTTGCCAAGCCAACACGAATCCACACTATGAACTCACACACCTCGTGTGAATGCCAATCTACTTGCCAGCAAGCTTCGACGAACCCAATCCACGAGCCATGTTCGCCAAGTCACGTGCCATGGGATTTCGCCTTTATTAGATGTAGCTGTTTATTTATATTTGTGCAGCACTCAAATATCTCCTTCAGACTTTCATTGAATAGTAAGAATTGCTAAAATAATTTATATTTTGAATACGTTTTAAGCACTGTAACACGATAATATATTATAATTGTATTATTTATTTAAATAGGCAATAGTGACATTTTCTTTATTTCTTGTATTTTATTAAAAAAAAAAAAGATAGAACAAGCAGGAATAAAGAGTCACTAACTTTTTAAAATAATAAAACAAAAACTTGGTAAGTCTTTTTATCATTGATTAGAAATAATTTACATATTATTAATACAGCAAATTTTCATGCATTTCTGCCTTTAATTTTTTTTTTTATTGAAGTTTAAAAAAACATGAACTAAAGCTATAAGCAAAATTTAATATAGCAATAGGAAAGTAAAAAAGGTGTCATTTGTTTTAAATTTATTAAGAGACGACATTACAATTACGTGAAATTGAGTAAATAATTACATTATTATTTAAGATCACTAGAATTGTTTCAGAAAGAGAAATGAAGCCATGATCTTAAAATAATAGCATATTTTTATCTTACATTTCTCTCTAGTCACAGACTCTTAATAAAAACATAATAATTATTCTATAAATTCTATATAGAAAGTGTATCTTCTTTGAAGTAAATATAGTAAGATACGGTAATATCGGATTTTGTTGCGTAAGATAGTTGTAGACGCAGCTGTGTCATTACCTATTAAATAAAATAGACACTCTTTGCCAACTTAATAGACTTGAATGCATAACTTATTCAATTTGAGCTACAAGGCTGAAAAGTACTTAGTTATCCAACACTAAGAAAAAAAAAAATGCGAATTTTTCTAGTTATTTATTTAGTTTCTGTGCAATCGGTTTGGAAGTGAACTATGATTAATGTCGAGGTTATTGAACGCAGAACATACCCGGTGGACCGGAGATCTTACAAGAGTATTGGTTTTTGCTTGTGGACAATAAAACGTATTACATAAACAACTTTTATATTGGGGAACTGTAAACTGAACCTTATGCAACAATTGGGGTTTTCCAAGCGGAGGTTTTGGCGATGCTGCATGGTGCCGGAGAAATTTTAGCAAGGGGCATTAAGAGACGATGTATTGTCCTTTACAGTAATAGCCAAGCTGCCCTTAAAGCCCTTTGCATTTATAAGATCGCTTCAGGCCTAGTACTTCAGTATCACAATGCCTCGGAAGCGGTCGCTATTGATAATGACTTGATACTCAGATGGGTTAAAGGTCATAAAGGTAATCTGGGAAACGAGGCTGCCGATAGGTTAGCGAGACGGGGTTCGTGTTCTCCTTACATGGACCGGAGCCTGTTCTTCCCATTTCTTCGCTACACTCAATATCCTAATAAGCCGTGGCCCACTTACTCTCTACGAGGAGAGATGGCATCCATCACCACCTGCTGTAGTACACAAAGCCATACCCAGGCTGTCCGTCAGACAGCAAGATACTGAATGCAGCTTTCTTGCAGTAAACTACATCAAGTAGTAGGGCTATTGACTGGTCACTGCAACCTTAATAAACACATGTACAGCATAGGACTGACTAGCAGTCCACTCTGCCGTGCATGTTATCTAGAGGACGAGACGCCGGAGCACATCTTATGTGACTGTCCGGCGCTTGCCCAACTTAGAGGTTCCATCCTGGGAGAGTTCTGGCCCAGTATGGTCAGCTTTGGCGGCGCCTCACATGGTACACGGCTCGAGCCTAGGGAAAGTAGCACAATGGGCCCGGTTAGAGTGGCCTAAGTGCACGTGGCTAGCCACCCTTCCCAACCAACAATCCAGAATCCAGAATCCATAATTGGGGATCATCAATGCTAGAATGAAGCGTTATATAAAAATTTAAGGTTGGTTTGATTCGTCGACTATGCATTGATTAGAGGCTAAATGTATTCAATAAGTTTGTTTGACTATATCCTTGAGGAGGGTACGAACCAAAACGTTTGAAGTGCATGTATTTTAAAAATTGTCTTTGAACGACTTCCAACATATTAATATGCGTTACATAAATGGTAACCATTTTAGTGGTCCGTATTCTAGCTTAGAACGCACAAATGCAAAATAGAGCACAATCACTTCTTCGAAAGAGTTGAATAATTGAATGTTACGAATAATAAATCCCAAGGCCCTTAGAGAAGATTTAACGATTTTAGAATGTGACCTAGAAAAGGTAGTTTAGTATCGAATGTGATATCCAAGTCTTTAACAGTCGTGCAACGATTTATAGACATGTTGTTAAAGTAGTATTCCGTTAAAACGAGGTTAGTTTTACGAATCTTCAGCAATTTAAACAGTAAATTGGTATGGAGTTGCTTATTTTATGGATTATTACCATTATCTTTTTAAACAGAGGCACGCGTTATATAACTACCCTACAAAGACATAAATGGAATTTATGATCGTTAATTTTACTTTGGTTCTTCCCACCTCGCCTTGTAATTTTCTTTACATTATTTTTTCTTTTTACGACGTAATTGGGCCTTTGAATTATAGATCGGCGGTGTTTTCAAATTACTGCCACGTAAAAACCATGAATTTTAAAGCTTACATTTGCATAACGACCTATTACTGCGTAGCTGTATTTGATGTGATATCGCGTGGCATTACAAGAACGTGGATGCATACATACATATCCCTAGGAAGAATTTATTACATGTAAATGTAATTCTAATGCATAATAACTTCACTTAATGGAACTGCAAAATATAACGGTTTGATACGAATGCAAGTGTTATAGTCTGTAATATAAGCTTTTTTATATCGAGTGGAACGCATCAAATTTGTACGATGCTTCTTATTAATTTTGACTGACTCAGGTTTGTTCTTTCGTTCATAATCGTCTTCAACATATTCCAGATGCTTCCAACAGCATCTAAATCCGGAAGAGATGCCTGATAGTGTGACAAGGGAAATATCTTGCTCATAAAGAAAAGTTCTTACAACTTGTCCTGTATGGTATGGTGCATAAACTAATAGAATGGTTTCTCTTACACTTTTTCATTAAAATCCAACCAGAAAACATTTTTCAATAAAAATTGGTATATATAGAGGACATCAATCACCACATCTTACAACAGGAATGGCAAGACTTTTTGAAGTGCGTGTAAAAAATATCTTGAAACCGTAGAAATTAACACCATGTCACTTATTTTTTTTTTTTTGACTTTTGGAACACCAGATATTCAAAAAAAAAAATACAATATATAAGACAATAACAAATTTTGCTTTTTATTATGATTTATCTAAAGGAAGAAAATAAGTACAAAATAAGTATAGACTCATCGAATTTTACACATTTGTGCCCACTAATACTTTGTTTAGAAAATAAGGCAAAACATAGATTTCCTTGATATTGGTCTAACATAGAGAAATTATAAGTTGCGCTATACTCATATGAGTAGAGTGGATATATATAAACGGGTTAATGTGACACTTGTTATTGTCTTTAGGACGATAAACTTATTTATATGTGATTAGACATTTGAAAATTTAATCGTTCGTATGCAGTGTACAAGTGAATGCCGAGATGATTTCTATTCTTACTTTTGATAAAATTCACTGTGGTAAACAGCTGTTCGTAAACGTAGGTTGACACAAACATTGTCAAAAGAACTTTTGCTAACTTTTTCATCGAAATTAGCGAATTAGTTTCATTCAGTTGTTGGCAAAACTTTCAAGAATTGAATAGGGAGTTTTTCGCGCCAACATGGAAAACCGAAGAAGAACGGGGGAGAACATTCAAGAAGCTGACGTTAAATTAAGTGTTGTTGTTTTAAATAGAGTTGTGTTAGTATTATCTGTTTAAATTGGTATTAAACCTTTTAAATAAGTGAATCTTTCATCATTTTTGCACAGTTGGAATTATATTTTTAGTGTTTGTTGAAACATATTCGCATATATTTTTTTCTGTTTACTGTTACTGTTTTGTTTTGGACATTACTCGCAAAATAGAATGATGTTAGAAAATGTTCTTTTGATGATTGAAAATAAGTACTTCAATTTTCCAACAATCAGGTCATTTGAATAATATAACTAACTTTGTTACAAATGCTCCGGTAATTTTGTACCTCTGGTAAGGCGATTTCACTACGGCCTTAAAGTTTCCTATTTAGCTCGTTAAAATATTTCTGATATATCACAAAACAACATGGAATCATTCAACCAATTCAAATTTCTGAATTTTGGAAAAACTTGTAACATTTTCATCTCAAAATAAACTAATTTCGTTTAACACTAACGAACGTTTCAAAACTTGACCTCGAACTTGCCAGCGAACGTTAATCAATATAATCAAATTCGAATACTGAGCATCCACTCGCTCCAATAAATTTGACTATTACGTTTAACAAGAGCATGTGCTGCAATAAAATTAAAGACTTTCGTTACAAAACACATTTTCAAACCAATTTAAAGTATCTTTTGCTCAAAATGCCTGTTGGTGCAGTATGCAGTAAAATATTCGACCAAAGAGTGTCTTATTTCTGTTGGTAGAAGCGTAATGAAATTAACTTACTTTCCTATCATGCTTGGAACTCCATCAGACGTTACGGATACAATCTTCTTGAGGTCAACAATCAACTCACAATCAGTGAATAGCTAACTACTAATAGTTCTTCCTCTTAATGTCATCGATTCCCTCATCACCGTATGTCCAGAAGTATATCTAACAATAACTCTTTCGTTCAAAGATATAGAATACATTTCTGTATTCCTTAAATCGGACGAAAATTGGCTGAGAACATCTTTGTTCAGTGACAAGATTTTATCATTTACCGCATTCCTACTTAACGGTAGTTTTTGGATGCGTTTAATAATCGAGTCTAACGACAATCTCATGCATTTATAACCACTTACACAAGGAATTGAAATTTAACAAAAAGAGGAAAAATACTTCAAACGATAATTATTAAAAAAAAAAAATTATCTCTAAGCTTAAATTAAATAGGTTATGGACCTCTCAGTCCGACGAATGAAAATTAAAATTTGAAGAGTTGAGTTAGATTGATGTTAAAATAATTTGGTCGCCTAGCGTGTCGTCTAAAATTGCGTCGCGTGCCACTATATGACTCGCGGGTCACAGGTTCGCCATCTCTGTGTTATAATATATGTAAAATATTATGAGTGGGTGCTTAACGTGTCTACTATGAAGCGCTCACACACCCAATGCCAATCTTGTCTGTTAGGAATGTACAAGCTACGAGGTGTAGCTACTATTAAAGGATATATACAGAAATGGCAAAATAATATTCAAAACTATATTTCATTTATCAGGTTCCTTTAGCAAAAGCAGCAGATTTCTGTGGTTTTCCCGTTAGACGTCAACAATTTCTACTACTCCGCTAAACTTTTCGCAACTCTTGCAATTTCTCATGCAGAATAGTATTCAGCTCGCAAAGAAGTATGATGAAAATTAAAAATTCTATTATTTCTACACAGAATAATGCACCACAAAGCGTTATATTAAAAATTACTTGCATTTTTTCGATATTTTATTAACTTTGTTGTAATTCCAAATATACCTATAAAATCCACAAAAAGAAACCAAATATAATGAATTCAATTCAAAGGAGAAAAATAACAAAATAAAAGTATATTTTAAGGAAAGGAACTGTGGGAGAGCTTAGGAAAGTATAAGCTAGTCCTAATTCGGTGCCGAAATACATTGTCAGGTGTTTAAAAGCTCAACTCCGTTTCCACACGTATAATCGGTTTACTTTAACTGTACCAACAGTCTTTATGAAAGCCTGAATGGGAACATGACCTAGCTTAAGTTAGCTTTGATGCCAGTGGCTACTGTCGCTTGAGTAATAAGCATTTTGTTCTCATTTTGATGCTGCACGTAGAAGACTTAATAATAAGCGAAAATATACATTGACATCCATATAATTCGCGTGAACTAAAAAACAAAAGCGAGAGTTCCTAGAATAAAATGTAAACAGAATGCGAAAAGATGTAGTATTTTCCTATTTGTAATGCTTTTTCCTTTTGATACATGTACACTATTTCACAAAATTAATGTCGTCGTCTATAGCGCAGTGATTATCAAAACTGCTCTTCATTTGAATAGGAGCGCGTTCGGTTGCCATCGGTTTATGCAGATATGCGGTTTATGGGGGTACCTACGTGTAAAACACATTGTAATTATAAAAATCAGATAGGGAAATAGGAAAATTCGCTGTGGACGACGACATTAATTTTGTCGGGCAGTGTACATTAGCTCCATTTCTTATGTCGGCCGAAATACTTTTCGATGTTACAGTACAACTGCTAAATTAAATAACCTATATCGGCATTTCAAGAATACGAAATATCATATTTATATGAGAAATCTATAAACAATTAGATATAATTTCTTTTGAAACATATAATTATTATGCTAATAAGTCTTCTCTATTACGGTTGTTTTTATAATTTAAATTGTTTAACGTTTAGTACGCATAAATAATTACGTATCTTAATACCAGTACCTCAGAGCTAAACTGTATCAATTCCACTTTGTTGCTAAAATGGTATTATGCCATAATTGGAGTAGTTGAAAGCTTCTCTTTCATGTGGTGAACAGTATAAATCCTAGTAGCTTTCATACAAATTATTACTTGAAAAATCATGTTACCTTTGAAATCAATTGTTTTCGTAATTTATAAATCGCTCTCCTGTAAAACAGGCAGAATATGACTGAGATAGATACCGATATGTAGATACGTATTTCTTAATAAACTGATATTTTTGTATATTTTCAGTGTTCACATTGAACTTCAACCATATCAAATTTTAAGACAATCAGTACACAAAGATCGCATACTTACATATTTCTGACAAAAAAAAAAACGTTCATTTGGAACTATAGTGCTCCATTGAACCCTTAAGCGATATTTATACAGAGTATTCTACCGAACCGGATCTTTAGATTTTTGAACTTCTAGTTGGAATTTGATTTGTGATATGAACTACTGAATTTATCGAGTCATTTGCAACTAGTTTATATGAGGGTTCCCTATTCCTAAATTCAACCATTTGCAATTTTGTTGAATTTTTGACGTTCGCACTCTTTAGGGGTGTTATAGGAATAATTACTGAATCACATGTAGGGTGTTCAAAAACGCATCTCCAATGCGGATACCTTTAAACTAACAAAACTTTTTTCTTTTAAATGGAACATCGTACTTTTTACTCCAGCATAGAATGCAGCGTGAAATTCTGCAACAATTGATGTTTAGGGTTTGGTATACCTATTCTTGATAGTTTTTGAAATATTTGCATTTCTTGTATAAAATTACTAAAAATATGAGTTTTTCCCTACAAAATATCTGTACATTATTTGCTTAACTTATCTAAGTACTTATTTATGTTTCATGTAGCTAATGTTACTAGTTTCTTACTAATAGTAAATGTCTATATTAAATATTAGTAAGCCATGAGATAGCAAACAAGTAATATCTACTGCTCGTAATTTACCAAATTTCGCAGTGATAAACCTACGCACTAGTAACAAGTGACATATTTTATAGTGAGTCCTAATGTGGTCAACTCATTCACACATTTTCTTCCAACGATAAGCAAAACGAAAGAAATCGAAAGAAATAAGAAAAACATTGAAAGTTACATTTACAAACAATATTTTAGGTTTATTCTACATTCATGAAGAATGTAACAATGGTAATAGCTGACACCGAAAAAATAAAATACAAAAAGGAATTAAAGGCGATATCCTAAATAATTTGAAAATTTCCAACGATAAATATCTCAAGAAAGGAAAGCAAACAATGCAAAAATAGATAACGGTCATTCCAAAAAATAGTATACAGAGTATTTTTAGGAGAAAAACATTTTATTTGCTCGAAACTTAAAAATTAGTCATGTTTTAGGCAAGAAATCCTAATATTTCAAAAACTGTCAAGAACAGCTATACCAAACCCTAAATATTAATATTAATTTTACGTTGCATTCAATGCTGTAGTAAAAAATACCATGTTCTATTTGAAAGAAAAAGTTTTGTTAGCTTAAAGGTATCCACATTGGAGGGGCGATTCGAACACCCTGTATGTGATTCAGTGATTATTGCTACAACACCTTATAGCTACGTCCTTGTATTTATATCGACTTTAGTAGAACCATTAGATATCTGATACTCCATCAATTTTTTAATTTTATTTGAAACAGTGCAAAAGTAAAAATTCAAGAAAATTGCAAATATCTCAAAAACGGTTGAGTTTAGGAATATGGAACCTTCACATAAACTAGTTGCAAATGACTTGACTTGCCAAATTCATTAGACCGATAGAAAGAATACCATTCCGTTTAAAATAAGAAAGTTGATATCAACATCCTGCATACCCGAAGGTGCTATAAAGTTGAAAATATTTTCCTTGAATAGAACATAGCGGGCCATGACTACCCCGCAAGTTTCAAAATCAAATTCCTACTAGAAGTTCAAAAAAATCTAATGATCCAGTTCGCTAACACACCTGTATATGGACTGTGTACATACTGTTTACCGTTAAAGTTTAGCGAAAAAAAATGGTTAAATTAACATTAGATCCATTGTGAAGAAACGTTTTTTTGCGCCTTCGTCCAGAAACACTTATTTTGAAGTACTTCAAAGTAGGCAAAAATGTCACTAAAAGTTGGTCACATGACAGACGTGTAATAAATTGTCATTAAACTATTGTTCAACCATGCTGATGATGCTGCAAGATGAAGTGGTGTTTTCATTGCACTTATCATTGATAAATAAATATTAAACTATAAAAAAATTACAGAAAATAGTTATTTGTATCACTAGACCAGAAACTACAGTTTTGTGAGTATGAGTACGGTTTGTACAAGTACAAATGCTCGCAAAAGAGTTTCTGGCCGTGTGATACACAATGTTTTCTGGGCCGACAAATCTTAATTTCAAATTGAAAATAGAAACGAAATTTGGCACTAGGGAGTTGACAGTACAAGTTGGCACACATGTTACATACCTTAGTATTTTGACGTTTCCGAAAATAAATCCTTTTCTGTAATTTTCTTTCTAGTTTAATATGTATTTATCAATAATAAGTGCAATGAGGACACCAGTTTATCTTAACATGGTTGAACAGTAGCTTAATGACAATTTATTATACGTCTGTCATGTGGAATCTAGTGTGGCCAACGTTTAGTGACATTTTTGCCGGCCAGAAACTCTTTTAGGAGTATTAGTACTAGTGGGCCTCGGCTACCGCCTTGGTGCACAAACTATACTCATACTCGCAAAACTGTAGTTTCTGGCCTAGTGATACAAATAACTATTCTATACTTTGTTGGTTTATTATAATAAATTTTTTGAACTTAATATTTGACTGAATTAGATCGAAAGGCTATTTGAAGTTGCATTGTATTAAGTACATATTCGAAACATTTTTGAAAATATAAAAGCAATCAATTGAATGTTTGATCAATTTTACGTATGTAGCACTAAGTCAGGGGTTGTTACAAAAGTAATGCTGAAATTCAAAATAATTATTATATAATAATTGTTTTGACAGAAGTGTATGGATATATTATTGTATCACTGAATGTTTTCTTAATATAATAATTATTATATAATAATTGTGTAGTGACACAATAATATATCCATACATTTCTTATGTAAAGGAATGGAACACATAATAGCGTAATTTGTATGGGTCGTGGAGTAAAGATCCCTATTCAAAATATGCCAGATGCAGCGTTTTATGAAACAAAAGTAATTCGTAATCTTTCGCAGTAGCGTTAAAATTTTAAATCTGATGGTGAAATGTGACGCATTTGAATTTTACAAACACATCCATTTCTACATAAATATATGTATGCAAATACAAATTGCCTTGGGTCCGTCCACGATATGCTTTACTTCTAGGAATGTCATCATACGGCACATATGTGGGTGACAGGTAGACCTTTGTTACGCTCAACGAGCACAAGCTATTACGAAACGTGACTTCTGGAAATCACGTAGTGCAGTTCTTGGCTCGAATTTTACTCCAGTAAAAATATCAATATGTACGGGTTTTTAATATATTCTCACGTATTTTAATATGAAATGGGGAAACGCATTAGTAGAAGCAAACAATCCTATTTTAATCTTCCATCGTTTACGCCAATGGTATCACTCGGGCGTTATAAAAAGTAGTTTCAAATTTTGCAAAAAAACTTGTTTGACTGGTTTAAAACTTTAGATTAGGAGGATGGTTATTATTTATAGAGAAAATCGCACTACTCTTGTACTTTTTATAGCAGCGCGAATGACGGAAGGCTAAATACCACATCAACGATCACCCGATTGGAAAAATTTGGAAAACTTCACCAACCGAGTTTTGTTGTAAGAATGGATTGAAGGTAATGTTGGAACGAATCATTCAGTATCATTCACGGTAGATTGTTCGTATCACAATTCGGATTTGAACATTATATTTCATTCATTACCACACTGAATATTGATGGTGAATGGTTATAATCTGTGTAAGTAAAGTGAAGAAAAAAAAACAAATCATTGTTTCAGACTCCTAGTAAAGAAAGTCATTACTTTATGGTAAATATCATGACGTTTTTGGTTGCAATGATTTAGATTTTCCCAAATATAAAAGTAATATCCCAGAACGGAAATAGAATTTTTAATAAGTAATTTAATCGGGAAAGAAATACATGTGATCTGTACGGAGTTAATAATAGTAATAAAATACTTCTCTTACATACAGCAGAAATCAACGTTCTTTTTTCATAAAAAAAGTGTACGGAGTTGACGTGGTTTCTGGTGTATCACTTTATCTACTTTCGTTTGTTGATCCGTCATTATAATATATACATTTCCATCGATTCGTAAACAACGTCATTATTGTGCGCGAAAAGTTTAAAAGTGTCCGTGAAGTAATAATGCATTTTCAACAGGATTTACTTTTAAGCACGATAACTGCAGCAGGCAACTATTCATAACAGGTCGCATTTTCTTGCTAATAGTAAATAATAACAAAAAACGTTATGACGGCCATATGATATAGGTTCAAAATATTAAAAAAAAATAATAGTGTTGAATGTGTTAAACTTAAAAGTGTTCAAAGTGGATTGCAATTATGAGAAACCAACGTCCCCATTCGGGAGATTGCTGATATACCCATGGAAGCAATCAAGGACTTATTGCCAAACAAATCAATGTAAATATATGAGAAAATCTATCAATACGTTGTTAATACATAAATTGGGTTCATCTAAAGATACTTTTTTATTTTCAATTCACACGTAGATAAAATATTATATGAAACTGTACCTGAAGTGCTTTCTCATAAGTAACTATCTTCTATAGCTATCCAGGTGAATCAAACTACGTTCATTTCAACACAAGTTTAGGATACTGGAATCTGAAGATTTTACATATTAGGAACTGTATTACTATTTCGTAAATTAACCCTAGAGGATTAATTACTTAAAATTGCTTAGAAATAATTGTTGACATTCTTTATATATATAAGATATGGTATATATAGGCTGATTCCAATTTAGTAAACCATTGCTGTCTCTGTTATTATTGATTCTAGAAAGTAGGTTAAATTAGCAAAGTCTTAGTGTTTTTAACGCTGATTAATATGCAATATACGAAAAAACAATTGCATGCGTATTTCAGAGAAATTTTAAAATTTATATTTTTTTTTAAATTGAATATTGTTAAAAAAATGGAAGATATTTTAATTTGTGATGCAATGAATCAGCCTGTATAGTGCCTTTGAAGCAATCAATAGTTTGTATATTTTATTAGGTTTATTGCCCAGATAACTAACAAACTGAATATTTTATGTACTTACATAACCTTGCAAATTTAATTTTAAAAAATCAAAATTTCCAATACTTCTATAAAATCAGCTGAGCAAATCTGAACAAATTAAGAAAAAGTTCCTTTCAGGCTATTAAATTATTTTCATATCATTCATATTCGTATGGTAATCAAAAGTAATTGCCTTTCTGGGAATTATAAATGCATATTACAGTTGTTTACAAACCCTCCAGATATGCATTAAATTGCACCACTAATAGTTACTGGTCTTTCTGAAATCAAAGTAATTAGAAACTTGTTATTGTTATCAAAATAGGCATTTTTTTGTAATGAATATTTAAAGAATTATACGTTAAGTAGTTTTAAATCTATAACTTTGTTTTAGTAAATTGCGTAGATAAAGTTATCGTTAATGAGTCTATCTAATATGAAAATGAAAAAAGGCTCCTCAAGTTTGTTATCTTACTTCCTTTAATAAATTGCAGATATGTAAGTACTAAATTAAATGCTATATACATTAAATCTGTATAATATTTAATGCTTATCTATTTAGATGAATACATATATACATACATAATATAGATACACTTGCAATTTATAAGGAAAGTTGAGTGGATTGCAAAGTTTTCCTGCATATTAAAATTAAAATAAGTTCGAGAGCACGAGTTCTTCATGCATCTAAAATTGCAAAGAGAATTCAATAACCTAATGGAATAGTTTTGAGGACAGTAATTTGTTGTTAGTTTGTAATAACTAATATCAACCAAGGAAAACTACTTTGACTGTATTATTATTCCTAAAGACAATTAAAGATATAATGGAGAAGATAGTTACTTTACAAACATTTCTTTATGTTAATCCTTAGATTAGAATCTGTTAACACGACATCCAATTATATTTATTTTATGCCGTACCACGAAAATAAACTCATACACATTAATCAATTATTATGTGTTTTGACAAAAGTCTAAGAAAAGCTTGTTACAGTTGTGATGTTTAATATGTAAACTTTGTCTTCTTAATGTTTTGAATTTGTACGCGCTAAAAGTTTGCATTGCAAACTCGAAATAATTGGATTCGCGATTCTCTAAATTCTATGAAATACATCTTCATTGGTAGATACACGAGCAGTTCCTTTCTTTCTAGCTTGGTTTAGCCTAAATCAATTTTACCGTTTTCCTCAAAATGATACTGACGAGGTATTTCTTCATCGTGTGTAGCTTCTATTTTGCATATTTTTTTTGTGTTTGGCTGTTTATTCAATATTATTTATAATTTGTTAATGCTGAAATTTTAGTGGAAGTTAATTTATTATTTGGAGATGTTTGAAATATATTTTATTTGAGTTTTACGTAGGTACCTTAATAAATTGCGAGCGTTGTATCTCGAGTTAATTGGAAATGCCAGGCAAGCAGGCACTAAATATTCAAAGCTTTAATTTATTACAGCGTAGCTTTTGCATTTTTCAATACAGGCAGTCTATTCCGCGTGTCGTTAAAGTGGGCAGCTTCTATTACAGCGTGCAACTCATTGTATAAGTAACGAACGTAAAATACGAATATAGACGTATCTGTCTTTTCATGGCAAGTATAGGAAAACTCTACTATGGAGTGCAAATTAAAAATAAAGAATTCATAAACCCAAAGACGGCATTATATAACTCTAACGTTGTGCTATATACCGCTTTTTTCCAAACTTTCGGAAGCCAGACGTAAATCTCTTCTAAATGCGATATAATGGTGGAAGTGAGTTTTTAAAGTTTTGCGAAACAAGTTCCAGAAATTATTAAGCTGTCCCGACGCGGCGTCGAGTTTAACTTTTAAAACTCGTTATTAAAGTAATAACTTACAATAATGTCAACTTATTAGTCGCGTACTATACATTAGTTACGAAATCCTACTGTTTGTATGAAACTCTTGACTTAATTTTTTTTAATTTATTTAACTGACGCGGTAAGGTGATTTTGTTAAGCCCTTTTCTCATAATGATCCACTTTATTAAACAATATAAACGAGAACAAGGAGCAGCAGATGTGGGTAACGTAGATAATTACTAACATTATATGCGCTTTGCCACAGAATAATCAAAGTGTTTTAATTAAAAAGGAATAATTAACGAAAGGAGTACATATAAAAATTCTGGATGAATGTATGTACCATCGAAGACAAAAGTCTTGACTCAAAGTTAAAGAGAGAAATATTCAAATACTGAAAAAAACTGCAACGATTCTATCTCTATTTATGTCAAACTCGCGTCAATACTTTTGTCTTTAATAATACATATTACATATCGAATTCTACGGGCACCCGGCCGTAGAATTCGAATATGTGTATACACCGCGTGAAAAGTTGCAAGCTGTGGATTGCATTCTGGGCGACTAGAAATGGGAAGGACTTTCGTTGAAGCCATAACTAGGCACGAGGCCGCAGTTCGGCGAATCGTCATAGCTCATTGTCAGCCGTAGTAAAATGAGCGTAATATTCTTTTGATTTAGAGTTAATTAAGTCTTCAAATTGTGAGAATCTTAATATGTGGGAAGCTATTTATATGAAAAAAACATATTAATAGCTAGCTCAATACTGATTTAACACCCCGTAATTACAAATATTTAGAATTTATTGAATATAGTAGTCCTGATGATAATTTTTTGTAACCTAGGATATACTTACTATATTTACGCATTTAGTATTTGACAATACACTTGTATGTACACCTGAAGATGTTAGCTTAGCTAACGAAATGTACATTGTGTTTTGAAGATTAAAGAATTTGTGAGACTGAAGTGTATTGGTATTTCCTGTTAGTTATCATTATATCTCACAGTGCTCGATTTACCTTCTATTTAACGATTTATGTTTGTAAAAGTAATACTAAATCCAACATTACATTGTATTAGTGAAAAGGGAAAAATAAGACAGCACTACCCCGGTTGAACAAAAGAAAAGTATGAGAACATACGTACTTAATAATAATAATAATAATAATAATAATAAAACTAGATGTATACAAACATACCTATATTTACAAAAAAAAATGGAAATTATTTTCCGTATCTAATTGTGTTGTTGCCGGAATTCTCTGTAATGAAAAAAGACAATATTTTGGGAGCAACAACGCCATCAAGTAGAGAACATAGTATTGGATAATGTATGTTTACCGACAGTTATTTGCAACTCTTTTAAGCCAATAGTGAAACTAATACACAAACACCATAATGGTGAGGGCGAAATGGGGATTAACAAAGACAAATCAATGCGCTCAATCGATGAATGATTCAGGCTGAATTATTTCGGAAATGTTCGGGAGGCCGCCATAGATGATACAATAACCTTGTTACAACGTTTACATTGTAAAGTTTCTATAAATTCTGTTGCCGTAAATACTATGTCAACCTTTACTCAGCATTCACACTGTTAAGCTTGTTGCCGCAAATGATGCAACGACTTTGTCTCAACATTTTCACTGCCAAGCTTGTCGTAAGCTTACATGTTATCTTAGAAGTAATGATATGCCTCTATAATTATTGCAGTTACTGTAGTTGTCTTTTTTACGGCCATATTTTCCATGAGAAATTGTAAGCAGCTTACTGAAAAGGTTCTCACGATTATTTTTCCTAGTGTCCATTTTTGTCCATTTACGGTAACTTGTTGTAGATTTTAGTGTCTTCCACTATTCTTCTCTATTTTTTTTCTGGCTTCTCGTTTTACTTTATTTCCGTAATTATTAGAAATTTTAAAACTCTAACGGCATAGCCCTTTCATTTTGATTTCTATCTTCTGTCGCTTTCCAAGCAGTTATTCTTCTTACATTGTTTCTCTTCTTTTTCCCACACCTCTTTATCCTTAGCGATTTTACCATTCGGACAGTGTCTTCTCTTTTCATTATATTCGTTATTCCGTAGTTCATTATTCTTTCTATTTATTTTTCGCTCGTTTTAATTGATACACATCTCTGTCTGATTATCTGTCTCTCAAAAATTTTCTTTTGTTTTTGTTTGTATTGCTTAATTTCTTATTTCGTATATATTCTTTCTATCTGTAATGAACTCTGTGTCTTGCCTTTTTTACTCCCAGTGTAAGGTTTTTCCATGGTTTTCCCTAACTCTTTGGTGATTGCTGTGCTGTGAGATAACTTAAGTTGTTTCATTGGCGCAAACATAATAACAGCTGATGGATTTATTACATTTTTGTAATTATTATTAATAATCATAGGGAAATTATTTAATTAGCGTAGAAACCTTTCAATTGTTATGGAATCCATGCAGTACTTAGAATAAGTAGCCTTCTGTAGTATCTTTAGGTGGAGCACAGTAGGAATTGTAAGTATTTAACTTTTCATAAATATGAATGTGTATCTTGCCTGTATTCTCTGTGATATCTTCTACGGATCTGTCACTGTTCTTCTGTATGTGAACACCAAGGTATTTTAAGGTACCCACTTTTTCAAATACGAACGCGAAGTACAAAATAGAGGTCTTATATAGCGGAGTAGATACAGTGGAACTTCCGTAACTCGAACTTCTATAACTCGGCATATCCCATAAGTTAGAACATTTAAATATTTTTGGCGAACAATAAAGTTTGAACATTTTCATATAGTATTTTTGTCTCTCTAACAATAAGTCGACTTTCTTTTTCTAGACTTTTTCTATTTTTCGACATAATATGCGAACACGACATTTTCGGGGAATTACGTACCTTATTTCTTCAAATTACAAATTTGCAAGAACAACAGGCCAAAACGTGCATCGGGTGCTATCGGCAGTGCAGTTGTGCGCAGGCGGTAACGGTAAATATGTCGAATGGACATTTAAAGTGTTTAACATTTAATGAAAAAGTAAAATTAATAGCAGAGGTGAAAAAAGGGGAAAAGAAAAAGAAAGACATTGCGGAACAATTTGAGATGCTTCATAATACGCTGTAAAACTTGTGTGTTTAAAAGTAAACGAAAAAGGTTTAAAGCTGGTGTCAACGATGATATTGACGACACAATGTCCAAGTGGGTTACTACCGTACTCATTTTTTCAGTAAAGTTTGGTGTAGTTTTTTTAAACGTTTTAACACATTTTCTAGGTTAATAATAGAATAGGGTAGGGAACCAATATGTTTTTTTTCATTTTTTATTCGAAAGAAGTTTCAAATACGTTTATAGTACGTATTGTTTTTGGAAAGATCTCATCCCTAAAATCTAGATTTGTTGGAAAACTATTCTATAATCCGAATGTCGTTAATAGACAGAAAAATTTTGGTCAGTATAACGTTTCAAATTCAGAATCTAATGTAAGTTGTTTGTGTAAAATGATCTATTTGATACATATAAATCCTATAATAACAACAGTCATATAAAACTTACTTTAGCATTTTTATAAACTATTCGATAATAAGTGATGATTATAATTGTCCAAAGTATTTTAATATGGCACAATTACTAAATAATCATACTAAATGTCGCTTGAAGACTAACCAAAAACCATTAAATGATGCCTGACATGTGACAATAAGCGAACGCAAAAATCGTCAGTTTTTTATTGGCCAAAACAGTTGTGACGTTTTAGGACATAATTTGAAATTTATCACTTTTTGAATTGGTTTTACTCACAAATATGAAACCCAAATGTTGAAATGTTTTAGGTATTTGACATCGTATAACACAAAATTGAAGTACTTTAAGTCGCTTTTCGTATAACTTGTTGAAGAACCCGACCCTATTAAATGTATTATTTTATCTGTGATACATATGAATTATAAAAAAAAAAACTTTAAGATTTAAATTTTCCATAACTCGACATTTCCCTAATTCAAATTTTATTAGCTCTTGGAGGTTCGAATTAGAGAAGTTCCACTGTGTATATAGTACCTGCTATCTGCGCAGCGACATGTGTCTAATTTATAAAAGAATCTACGTCTTGCTCTACCTTAAAAATTAAAGCAGATAATTAGGTGATAAATACCTAGGAAAATACCCTGCATAATAAGAGAGTGAGTGAGAATAGGTCGTATATTAACCGAACAAGTTTGCTACGTTAACGGTTTTATAATAAATGTTAAACCGTAAACTGGAATTACGGTAAAAATACTTTCAAAGTGAAAACTCAAATATTGGAATAAGCACGTTAAGATACAAACTGCGTCCGTATGTACGTAATAATTGGTTGATAACTCAAACAAGGAGGTTTTTTTTGTGACGGAATGTTCATACATATTTGAACAACTGGATAGTAGATAACAAAGTAAATGTTTAGTTTAGAACGACATGTCCTAGATTTTGTACGAATTTCGGCCACTTAAATCAGGCACTATGCACTTAGTTCCATCTATATACAACCCGAGAGAAGAAAAATAGGAGTTTGAAATGTCACTGATGCTGGTTGTACTAAATTAGAAACCGTTTCCTAAGCAGACACATTTACTGTATAACCGGGGCAAGTGCTAATCACCCTAGATCACTGCATTACCGTATATGCAAGAAACATGTTACTTTCTTGATGATGTCCTGTAGAAATATTTATCCGTTTAAGAATAATTTCTGTCTCTTGGTACCTTTTAGGTTTTTTGAATCACTGACACTATATTGCTAGAAGCGATTATTTCCAAAGTATAGCACCATAGTAGATTAGATAGATTAGTTAGTCGTTTGTGGTTCGATTAATCATTCCGTCCACTGCTTGCGTCAGTCTTTTTTTACTGTATCTCCATTCCTCTCTATTTGGAAAAGAGGGTAGTGAAGTATGCATCGATCATTGGTCAAGTACACATCATGTACGAAGGCATCCCACATAATACAATACAAAATAGGGACATAGACCTTTTATAAGGCGTCTTTAAACTACATATAAAACATAAAGCATAAATCATAATCACCTCATTCGACATCATATCTCAACATCCAAATCCATTCAAGTATATTGAAGTTAACGTCACCTTCCAGATTCTGCATGTTGTCAAAAAAAACATTAAAAGTGTAATATATTTTAATTTGGTTTTAAAAAGTTTACGTTCGTTTTCATTTATATTATCCGCTAGAGCAACATACATGTTTACTTAAATGAAAATTATTTATGTGAGTTACAGTATTTGTTAGATCCCACTTTATCACACCTTACGAATTTAGAAATTCGATGTACTCGTGTACATCGATGTTCAGCTCATAAATTATCAATATACTACTACATAAGATAGAGCGGCGCATAACTATGTAGATGTTTCTGTAGCAACAAAATTGAGTGCAGGTTCGAATTGGCACACCAAAGCAATATTTCTCTAAGTCGTTATATCACATGTTTCTCGAAATTTCCATAGGATATGTAAAGCTGTCCGCAGTTTATTCAAAACGTTACCAACTTGCTGGTGCCAGGTCAAGTCACTGGCAATACATACAAATTATCAATCTTAATTTCTACATTCCACTATTGAAGAGTACAGTTTTGATTTATATAAAGTAATAATTACTTTTATTACCAGCATTGCCATTTGCTCAGCAACCAGACGGCATTTATTTATAGTGTCATCATCAGCATAGCTCGAAAGAATTGGGTTCGTATTATTAGCATACAGAATAAGTATTTCTTTTACGTATACGGCAAATCATTTATAATTAAATTAATAAGCAAAGGGGCCAGAACTGTCTGTGCGGTATTCCTACACCGATGCACCGACCCCACTTTGCCTGAGTAAATGGCTGCCTACGTATTTATGGAATAGACGTTTCTAACATTTGTAAACAATTTTCGCTAATGATTTAATTTTGCTATTAGAAAATTATTATGGTCGATAAGATCACATGTCTTAGACAAATCGTTAGAAATACTAATTGAAAGCACTGATTGTGTACTTGCCATTTACAAATGCGTGCTGATAGAGTGTGACTATGGTGTGTTTATGTAAACATTTGGATAATAGGTCTTTTAGCAGTAATTCGTATATCTTGCCAATTGATGACAATATTGAGATCGGCCGGAAGATTTCGACATTTGTAGTGTCTCGTCTTTTGTGGAGAGGTATTAATTTAGAAAATTTTTAACACAGATTAGGGTACCTATTGTGTTCGATAAAGTCGTTAATAATAAATTGAATAGGCATGGAAATAATAATAATAATAATAATAATAATAATAATAATAATAATAATAATAATAATAATAATAATAATAATAAGTATATTTCCAACAGGTAGAAGCCCAAGTACAGGAAAATAAAAGTACACAGAGTATATCAACGAGTACATAAATATAAAAACTACCACTAAGCTCCAATTTTTACCAAAGTAATTATACTATATTTAACTGATTATTAAGAATTGTACTAGCTATCACCTTATATGTATCAGTATGGATATCACATTCGTTTGATAATCTATTGTAATTTGTGCACATTATAGAAATTGGTGACCTAAATAATATGTTGGTTTTGTTAATTTCACAATAGAATGTAGTTTGACATCTATTGCCTAATCTCGGTATATAAAAGTTTATTTTACTTAGCAACCACGGGCAATCTATAGTATTGTTTAGTAATCCATATAAGAATTTTACACTTAAAACAGCACGTCTCTCTCTGAGTGATACCACATCAAAACCTCTCAAGTAAACTAAATAATCCAATCCCCGATCCGGATATCTACCATCACGCAGACAGGTTAGATACTTTAAGAATTTACGTTGTACCCGCTCAATACTATATATATGCACTTGGTAGATCGGGTACCATATCAGAGCCGCATACTCAAGCTTAGATCTTATAAGCGCAAAGTATAGTCTTAAGAGACATCTAATATCAGTAAAGTCTCGACAGTTTCGGTAAATAAATCCATACATTCTGTATGCGCTCGCCACTATTGAATTTATGTGCTCGACAAACGTTAATTTGGTATCGAACACAACTCCCAGATCTTTTATTGTAGGGCAACGGCTAAGCATAGAAGCATTCAACGAGTAGCCAAACTGTATTATGTTAAGTTTTTTAGTATATGATACCACCTTACATTTCGTTGTATTCAGTGAGAGATGATTTCTGTGGCACCAAGTCTCAATTGCTTGAAGATCCCTTTGAAGACGATGACAATCGTTTATGGATTGAATCTTAGTATATATCTTGAGATCATCCGCAAATAAGAGCTTCTCGCATTCAATCACATTTGATATATCATTTATAAATATCAGAAATAAGACTGGTCCAAGATTAGATCCCTGCGGTATCCCTGAAGTAGGCGAAAATACATTAGATCTAACGTTTGAGTACTCTACATACTGTTTTCTATCAAATAGGGTACGACTGAAACAAATTTATTAGCAACGTAGAGAAGCCGGCCGCTCCAAGCTTCCTCAGTAAAATATAATGATCAATTCTGTCAAACGCTTTCTGGAAATCTGTATAAATGACATCAACTTGTCCCTGTCTATCCACAATTTCCGAAACGTATTGACAAAAACAGCTCAAGTTGGTTACTGTAGATCTATTAGCCATGAAACCATGTTGTGTCGGAGTTATAATATTTCTGATGTGACAGTAGATATAATCACAAAGTATGGTTTCAAAAGTTTTAGCAAAATTACAGAGAATAGATATGGGTCTATAGTTAGAAATCCTGTTTGCCTCACCAGATTTAAACGTTGGAACAATACGAGACATCTTCCAAAGGTCAGGCATTCTGCCAGATTTTAATACTAAGTTGATTATGTGGCACAATGGTTTTGCAAAGACAGATGCACAGTCTCGGATAATAAAGCTTGGAATCCTATCTACACCACTCAAGAAACTATCTTTAGAATTTTTCAAGCATTGTAAAACTTCAGCCTCTGTTACAGATGGTATGTTAAGAACATTGGATGTCAATGCCGTCCAAGAAAGATTATTGGAGCGAGCCTCATCCGATTGGATGTACACACTATTAAAATATTCACCAAAAAGCGTTCAATATTTGTTGCGGCGTATCAAATTTCACATCCTCGTAACTCATAACACCCGGTATTCTAGAATGACCCTGCTTAGAGTTTACAAATTTCCACAGTTTTCTAGGATCACGCCCCAAATCCTCCTGGACGCACCGCACATAGTTTTTATATGCATCCTCAATAAGCGCCTTAGTTATCTTGCGTAATTCCTTAAATTGCTCAGAATAAAATGCGGTTCCATATTTTTTGACATTTTTGTGTGCTCTATATTTTAGATGAATATGATGTATAATGTTTTCATCAAACCATGGTGGGTAGGAGCGCTTTTTTCGTTTACTCTTATATAATGGCACAAAAGCATCAAACACATCATATATAGTTCTGTAAAATATGTCACAAGATGCTTGAGCAGTATTTGTGTCATACACCTGCGACCAATCGGTTTGAAGGAATGTACTATACATTAAATTAAAATTCGCTTTTTTGAAGTTGTAAGATTTGTGTTGATCGATGGCTTGAAACTGTACGTTATGTGCTAAGGCTCCTTCAACGTTATACACAAAGAGGGATGATTGAAATCCTCATTAACTAAAGGGCATTCGTCACGAAGAACTGTGCATAGAAGATTTGAGAACACTAGATCCAAGAGACGATTATTTTCATTTAATATGTTATTAAACTGAGATAAATTGCTAAATTCCTGAAAATTATTTATCATTATAAACTCTATTTTTATGATCGATATTATAAGTTGGAATATTAAAGTCATCCAGTATTATTACGTCATTACATAAACTATCATGTACTTGTAATAAGGACAAAAAGTGTGTATACGTATCATATGTTACAAAGGGAGGTACATATATAACAAAAATAACAATTTGAAAACCATTACTAAGAGATATTTTACATGCGACAATATCTATTTCAGGTAGTGAGTTTTTAATAATTTGCAAGTCTATAGCAGATGCTGGAATACTGCTATCAACAGCTAAAAGAACTCCTCCGTCCTTCGTGCGTCCAATGGCGTGTGTATCCCTATCATCCCTGAACACGGTGTAGTTGTCAGGAAGAAGCTCCGAGTTTTTTACTCCCGGCGCGAGCCAAGTTTCCGTCAAGCATATTACATCATAATTATTCGCTAACACACTATTATAAAATTGTTGCACCTTCGTATTAAGTCCCCTAACGTTCTGATAATAACACGTAATCTTCGGCCTGCACTTGGGTTCAATTAGTTTAACGAAACTATTTTATAATTGCCACGAATGTATTTAATTTTTAGATCCTTCTCCCCACTTCCAACTCTTGCCTGCATCTCTGCTCTCAGATCGTTGTACAACTGTAGCTGTCTAGGCGTTTTATCTGATGATATGAACACCTTGTTATACTTTGGAGATTTCTTGAGTTTTTTAGCCTCACGGATGGTGGTGTAAGCAACATCTTCACTATCCATAACCACCTTAATTGGTCTGGGACTCACTTTTGATGCTGAGAAAATAGAGAAATAGTGTTGAAGCCCAAATTGAGGGCACAAACAATAACATCTACCTCGGTGGCAGCAGTACTTCCAAAGATCTTAATAATACACGAAATTTCTTGCTTCATGATCGAGTTCAAGAGCATATGTATGTACTATCTAAAAAATAAAAACTATGTAATACATTGTCTATAAAAGTGCGAGAGGTTCCAGCAATACGAGACTGACTATCTTCTAGAATGTTCAAATGAAAATCCCCACAGATCGCTAAGTTTTGATATTTAACGTGATATTGCAATACAAAATCCAGACTTTTCAAAAACAGTCAAGATTAACCCGAGGGAATCTGTACAAAGCTAAAACAGATATTGCTGGTTCATTTAACATTACACAAATGATTTCTAGTTTCGTATTCAAGTAAGAAACAATAAACTTCAATAGATAGAAAGATTGGACAAATAATATTTATCTGACGTGAGCTTAAGATATTAATCACAAGTGCATACGTGAACGTAGAGTAACTCGTTAGTTAGCTATCGGTTATTATTAGATAGAGAAAGTAACAAATCGGATTTTACCGATACTGCCGTTGTTATTGACGTTAATAGGAACGTAAATCCGTTGAATGTTTCACATAACTTCCGTGTGTGCGCGGACGTACGTGGTCCGAATTTCATATTGGATATTAATCGTGGACTGAGAGATCGAACGCAAAGCACTAGATTACTTCGTATGGAATATAAAGGCCACTCATATCGTTCATGAAACGTTTAACGGTATTTAAGGGAAAATTGGAATTTCACGTCTCCACGAGATACTTTCATGTGGAAGCTAATCTAATTTTGTGATGATATCAAATGGGTGTCGAGTCTCCCCAAGAAAGGCGATGTAACATTTATGACAAAATTGAAATGGAAAATAAATTTTCAACATATTCTTCTAAATTCTGGCTTTCTTTTTGACGAAAAAACTACATATATGTATATTACGTACATCATTGTGCTTAAAATAAAGCTGTAATTATTTCAATAATGAATAAATAAAATGTTGATACCTCACATAAGAAAGGTTTCTTTAAAAAACAGATTATTAAAATGCGAAAACGTATCGTATACTACAATATACGTGTAATTTAACTTAACACGGCAGGGATCGCTATATGATTAAAAATATAAACACTTACTTTTTCACTTACATACTATTACATCATTTAAGTAATTCAAGGGCAAGTTTTGGGTTTATATGTATTTCAATTCTTGTATGTTTTGAAAAATTAAACATATATATTAAGAGCTTTGCATTGATCAAATGTTATCGAGATGAGAACAAAGTGCTCACATATTTAGCTACTAATGCCATGTTAAACCGTTAGTTTTGTAACAATTTCTTAGGGAGTCTCGTACTGTATTAGGCTGGTATTACATTATCAGAGATTTAAAAAAAAGATCTTTTATCAAAATTAGCTACATTCGATCAGTTTTGATAAAAGATTTGACAATCACTTTACAAAAATTTATTATGATGGAAAGTTATATTTTTGTATAATGTTTAACACGAAGATTACAAAAATAGAAATAAAAAGTTAGAGGCGTATCAAGGAATTTCCAATGTGATCGGCAGTGGATGCACACACACTGATGTAAACAAAAGTTAAATGGGCTGAGAAGCCAGTACTTAGCAGAAAAAATGAAGGTGAGTACATACTGCAGATAATTTTTTTAATGTGAATATCAGATTAGACCCTTGAATAAACTTTATTCAATGTAGCATCATCCAGTCTTAAACGATTTTTATAACATACCTTAAACTCTGAGTTCCTTCAATAACTTTTGATGTATACCCAGATTGTCACGTCTCGAAACCCATGGTTTAATCCGCTCACGTCTTCTTTGCTTTTTACTCTCAATTGTTTTTTTAATATTGCACAAATTATGACAACTGAACTAATTGAAGCCATACAAGCCACAGAGCTGTTGTTCGTCCATCACAACTGTGATAAAGTATTTTATGTAATGTAATACTAGTTTTCAAATCCTTTTTTAATCTTTGAATCAAAGAATATTTTATAATTTTTTTTTTATAAAAAATCTTTTACCAAATCTTTGATGGTGTAATACCAGCCTTACTAATGTATATACTAGGCTTTTTGATGATGTTTTTTTTCGTAGCCGTTAATTATGTATGGTTATTCCTTTTTTTTTCTTCGTGAGGGTAGCGGCTAATTTATAATGATGACTTAAAAAGTTAAACAACTCATTTTTTTACGTTTCGACAATCGTTATTTTTCTTCACCTCTTCATCAGTAATGTATATTTTATAATTTAACTTGTTTTATTTATTTTTTTTTTTTAAATATATCTAAAAATTAATAATAAAATGTCAATAATTATAAACAAAATGTGAGTTTTTTTTTATACTTACTTCTAGGGACATTCACAAACATTTTAAAAACATATTTATTAATTACATTTCTAACCAATTTTACAAACTGTTAACAAAAACTATTTTAAATCAAACTGTCATAGAAATACTTTTAAACATACGCGAAAGGCTAGCTCAGCGATGGGCGGTTTTTTTTTTAAATTTGTTAAACTAAAAATTGTTATTTATCTCTTTACATGCATATATTAACGGCGAAAGGTATGTTTAAATGATTGGAGCATAAATTTTTGACAAACCTTCTACCTCCGTTTCATCGTTTACTGCGTTTTTATGTTTGTTTATTTGGATCATTTCTAAAATGCATGGCGCTTTATAATTTCTTTCTTTATTTAAAATACTTGTATTATTGAAATTGAATGTATGACCTAAGTTAATTGTATGTTTCTAGGCTCTACGGCTCTACGTTATATTAGGTACAAGTAGGAATTTATACAGGACGTGAGAATTATAACAGATAGCTTATCCGCATTAAAGGCGTTAGGGGATTTAAAAAATCCGACTGGTTTGTTATTAGATACTTGTTGCGTGAAGGGGATGTCAAACTTTTTGGACTAGAGCTTACGTAGATACAACCCGTAATGAGAGGGCGGATTAATTAGCAAAAGAGGCGGTGCCTGGGAGGAATAGTGCGATAATTAAATATGGGTTAATTTCGGCTAGCGTAGTTACGAATAAACTTAATAATGATTTTTATGGTAGGTGGAATATTACTTTAAATGGGAAGTGGACTAGGAAATTCAACGGTAGCGTTATACATTTTAGGAGTAACAAGAGTTAATTTGTCGTATTATATGGTAGAATTAATAACGGGTCACGGTATTTTTAAATCATATTTATGCAGAATTGGGAGGGTGAATGTTTCGCATTGTGAACGTGGTGGGGTAGAGCGGGCATATTTTATTTGAATGTCCACTCACTGATGAGTGGCAGTCGCGTACGGAAGTTAAGGCATTAGCTAAGGACTTAAATTGGCCGCGATGCGAAACAGATATTAGGGATAATGAGTCGATCGAATGGTGGGAATAGTCTGAATTATTGTTAAATTATAGTTTTTAGCATGGTTGAGGTATATAAATAAATGTTTACAAGTCTTTAATTTAATTACTATTGGATAGAATAATTAGCATTAAGTTATTGTTAAGTATTAGAATGGCTACTGCTATTGCTTTGTTTGTTTTAGATCATTACTTCTATTCTGTTTCAATTTCAAATTCATGATGTGTGAAAAGGGAACAGCTACCTGAAGACGGCACGGCTGTCGAAATTGAGGAGACGTGGCGGCTGCCTCTTCAAAAATAAGGAGGATAATATTAATTTGCCGGCTATCAGTAACAACGTCTGAGACTTTCTCCCAGATCCTGCTCCCAGAGTAGGGTTTTTACCATAGTTTTCCCTTCTGTAATTATTTAGCTTTTCATAAATAAAGTGCGTTTATAAGTGAATATAGTCCAAATGTTGTTATCCACAGTTATAAATAAGAATGGGGAAATAAGAACAAAGAGGTATTAGAACACTGTACTCGAATTCCAATGATTTCTGTAATTCTAAGTGTTTGCGTGTTATAATTCAGGTCGAACTTAATTAAATTAGTGTCTTAGTGTCAGCACATAAAGGGACTGTAAAGACAAATAAAATTATTAAATTGATTTATCTTCCAGTGGAACACGCGCAGTCGTAACTTTAGCTAATTACGTTAAGGGCAGCAGGGGGCCTATAGACAAAAGTATAATATTGACGCAGCGGGGAACTGTTTTATGCCGGCCGAGGGCTAATTGATGAAAGTAAAATACAGGGAAATCGACTGGCGACCCGACCTAATGCTATTCTCCATCTTATTTACATTCATTCGACGACATTTTACACGTTTTCACCACTCAATGTAGCGTGATTAATGGGCGGTAATTAAATGAAAATTGATTGTGTAGCTCTTGAGTTGCTTTTTGGTGACGAGAGCTTGGGATATTTAGCTATGCTTTTCTACCATTCCGTCCCGTATTTTGAAGCTGCCGCAAAGATTATCACTTTGATATACATTATATATACGTTATTATCAACGT
>RXPK01003168.1:0-57880 GCA_004143645.1 Protaetia brevitarsis
TTGTGTATATTTTTCGTTCAATGTATTTCTATTCCAGTACTTTACCGACATACTTTTGTATTCCTCAGTGTTCGGTTCTAGGCCTGATACTGTTTCTTCTTTTTATTAATGACAGCCGAATTTATTAACATTTCTTTATTTTTGCAGGCAGACCATCTTTTTTCTTTGTCGAATCCATTTAATATAATAATATTAACGTTCTGAACAGATGTATTAGAAGCCCAGATTTAAATTCGCTTGAAATCGTTTGAGCGATGTTGGTCAAAGAAATTCATAAGGCAAATGCAAGACCAAGAAACGTGGAAGAATTGTTGTAACTTATAAATAATGCTAGGAAAGAAATAACTGAAAAATATTGTTCCTCAGTATGTAGATCGATGCCTAGATTAGGAGACGTCACAGAGCATAATGGCGCATTACTAAATATTAGTTGCTCTTTTGTTCTCAACTTAAAGAACGTTATTTAATTAATATTATTTACTTTAGTGTTACCATTACTGAAATATGCGATGAAACTGTACAATATTTTATCAGAAAAAAAAATTGTTATATTCTACAATTCTCTGTTACTACAAGAAGACATCATTGAATTAGTGAAACTGTGCTTATCCACGACATACTTTTTGTTTGAAGGAAAATACTACGAGCAGAAGAACGGAACAGCAATGGGAAGCTCTTTATCTTCAGTAATAGCCAACTTGTTTATAGAAGCATTTGAAGAAGAAGCCCTAAGTTCCAGCGATATGAAACCCAAGTGTTGACTGCGATATGTCGACGATACTTTTGTAATATGGCAACACGGAGAAGAAAAACTATAACAGTTCTTGAAACACATAAACTCACAGCACCCAGCCATCAAGCTTACCATGGAGCAAGAACAAAATGGAAATCTTCCTGGATGTTATGGTTAAGAAAACAAAAGAGGGAATGCTACAGCACGCAATATTTAGAAAGAAGACGCACACCGATAGATATCTGCATGCAAGATCTCACCATCATCCGATGCAGAAGAAGACATTAATACAAACATTGCTATCCAGAGCCGAAACCATCAATGACGAACAACATCTTACCAGTGAAAAGATACATTTTGGAGAAAGCACTAAAGAGAGAATGGTTACACTGACATCGGACATAAGGAGAGCCACTAAGAAGAAGACGACACTGGAGACAACTACAGAACAACGAAGAGGGATGGCGTGTTTACCTTACATAGTAGGAGTCACCGAAAAAGTAGGCCGAATTTTGAAGAAACGTAACGTACAAGTACGCCTCGGGACTGGAACGTCGATCCAGCAGTATCTACCGACCGCAAAGGATAAGATACCCAAGGGGCGCACAGAAGGTATCTACAAGATAACATGCCAATGCGGACAGTGCTACGGTCGGACAAACAGGAAGAGCCATCGACATAAGATAAAAGAACACGAGAGGGACGCAAGATTAAGAAGGACCGAGCAATCCAGCGGTGGCAGAACACATGCACGACACCGGACACAAATGGATTTCAAGAATGTAAAAGTAGTAACTACTACCAAGAACTATGGGAAAAGACTCATCAGGGAAGCAATAGAAATAGAGAAGAATAAAACCGTTAACAGAGAAGAAGGGTACCACCTGAGCAACACGTGGAAGAGCCTACTATGAACCGTCACGGTCAATGGAGCGGAAACTACACGGTTGGATGCACCAGGGGCGTATATAAGAAGAATGTCGGACCATGGAGAATCAGTTCAGTTGTCCTGAAGAAGCTGTCAGTATGAACAGCGAAACGTCGAGCGAAAGTTTTGACACACGGCTCAGTATTTATTATGACCACATCTATGAAACTAGATATATGGAGCACGCTGGAAGAATATGGCATTGCTATATTGACCGATTCTAGTTTTACGTAACGATAAATCAATTAAATTGAAATTCGACCATTTCGGCCGTTAACAAAGCCGTGGTCGCTATTTCAAAAACGCATAAACCGCGCCACAGGTTCATGGATTTAAAGTCATCACTAATGTCACTATCACAATGACATTTCGCTTTCAAATATCGCGAATTTCTGCTGAAAACCGTTCAGCTTTCGCCCATTGTAAATCAGTACAATGGCTAGCCGTTCTTGTCTAATAACTTCAATCTATATGATGATGACGTATGAAAATTGTGTAAAACGTATTACGCCAGTTTCGAATTATTTATTCCGCCCCTTTCCCTCTTTACGTGGGTTTCCTCTCGCTGTGTGTGTTTGTACGCGTATCTGGCCGCTTCGATACGGGTTCCAGTTTTGCATATGTGTTTATTCGTCTATTATTGCGTGTATCGGCCGCGTTTAATTCGTTTATTCAAATTTGCAGCGCTCGAACGGAAACTTGCTGCAGTAAAGCCGATTTCGATTGCTGAATATCTGCAGTCAAACAGAAAACTGTCATTTTTTTACTGCTAGGGATCGTCTACATTTGCCAGAGAGAAATATTTATTAATGTAAATAAAAATGAGTGAACAATACTACTCTACACTTGACAATCACTGAAACAATGTATTCATCTTCCCTTTGACCTATCACTTCTATACATTGTTGTGAAAAGAAAGGCCGGACTGATTGCAGACTCACGGAATCAGTTATTTCCGACAGCACACTTGGAATGCTATTGGACATAATCCCCCTTATGGTGTATCATGGTGTAAAAGGTTAAAAATAACATAACGTAAAACATATAACATGCAAGCGTCGTCATAACGGTTGCAATGAATTTCCGTATGTTGTATCACTATACGTTATCCCAAGTGTTACAATTAAAACGTTATTAGAGGAGAAAGTATAGAGATCGGAAACGTCTAACAACGGAGACAGCTTATGCGTGATTCTGTTAATTAGAAAGAATAATTGCGGCGCAAGCTTAGCGGTCAGTGTGGAAGCTTCACTGAAAGTGAAGAAGAAAGAGCTCTCGTCCCTTCTAGAGACTCACTTTCCCGAAAGCAAAGTGGGAACCTCGGAAAATCCTTCCGAGATATATAGAAGACCAAATAAAGAAGCTACTACAATGGCCAGACACATATGTAGCAACGAACGGTTAAAATGAGCCATGAACACCTTTCTGCCCTTCAAAACACCGGGAGTAGACGGGATTTTTCCAGTCTTACTTCAGAAAGGGCAAGAAGAAATCCTTCCTCACATGATTCGGATAAGCCGAAATAGTCTGGAGTTGGGGTACATTCCAGAAGCCTGGCGAAGGGCTAAAGTCACCTTCATACCAAAAGCAGGAAAAATGGACATTACGCACCCTAAATCCCACAGACCTATCAGCCTTACATCATTCTTTTTGAAAACGGTGAAAAAGGCTGTAGATAACTATATCAGAACAGACATCTTGGAGCGGGTGCCATTACGCCCCTGTCAGCACGCCTATCAAACAGGCAAATCCACTGAGACTGCATTAGTGGAGCTGACCGACCAAATCCAAGATGCCCTGACGAATAAGGAAACCGTAGTGTGCGCCTTTCTAGACATAGAGGGCGCTTTTGACAACACTCCACACGAGTCTGTCAAAAAAGCATTAATTAATAGGGGGGTAGACGGCGTGACTTCTAGATGGATGTCGCAGCTACTGTCTATCAGGTCGGTGGAGGCGGAGGTGGGACATAAGACCATCTCGGTTAGTACGACCAGAGGATGCCCACAGGGGGGAGTTACATCCCCACTTATGTGGAGCCTAATAGTAGACGAACTCTTATGCGGACTGACGGATCTAGGCATACCTTGTCAAGGGTATGCTGATGATATTGTCATATACGCAAGAGGTAAATTTGAGAATACCCTCTGTGACATAGTTCAAAAAGGATTGAATTTCACGAGAAGATGGTGTCAATCGATGGGACTCAATGTCAACCCCACTAAGATAACCCTAGTAGCATTTACCAAGAAAAGAAAATCCAATCTTAAAACCGTAAAACTGGATGGGCAAAATATAGATTGGAAAATGGAGGTTAAATATCTAGGCCTTACCCTAGACAATAAACTTCTATGGAACAAACATGAACTTGAAGTAACCTACAAGGCCAAAAGAGCTCTGATGGTGTGCAGAAACTTTGCAGGGAAAAATTGGGGATGTAACCCAAAAATACTGCTTTGGATGTATACAACGATAGTGATACCGATCATCACTTATGCATCAGTAGCATGGAGCAAAAGAACTAATCTGGCCACCGCGAGAATTAACCTCTCAAAAGATTAGCATGTGTATGCATAACGGGGGCTATGAGAACCTGCCCAACAGCAGCTATCGAACTAGTATTGGATCTTACCCCCCTCCATATTGTAGTAGAGGGTGCGGCAAAAAGAACCACACTCAGAATGGTCAAGGAAGGAATGATTAGGCATAGGCCTCAATTTCCTGACGGTGATCAAACCTGGGATATGTTAAATCAATAATAATAAATCAACTTTGTGAAGGAATTCATCATAAAGCTGAGTAACAGGAGCGAGTGGGATCATAACACCATCTTCAACTTGAATAGAAATGCCATCAAATAGTATACTGATGGCTCCAAAACGGCAGAGGGAACTGGAATAGGAATATATGGGCCTAGAACCACATATTTCGAAAGCTTGGGAAAATATCCAAGCATATTTCAAGCGGAAATACACGCTATTGAAAGGTGTGTCCAGTTCAATATAGATAGAAATTATCGGAAGCAGGAGATTATCATCATGTCTGATAGTCAAGCAGCCCATCAAGGCACTGAAATAAAGTAACCCTCCTGTGGGTTCCAGGTCACACAGGAGTGAAAGAAAACGAAATAACGGATAACCTCGCAAAAAAAGGGGCTGGAATGCCTTTTGTAGGGCCTGAACCCTTTTGCGGGTTAAGTAGCAGTACAATACTGAAGAAACTAAAAACAGACATGGAGCAGAGAAAATCCAGTTACTGGGAAAATCTCCAGGGAATGAGGCAAAGTAAAATTCTCCTGGGAGCTTATAACAAGAAGAGGTTTACAAAATGCTTCAACCTGAGTAAGAACAATGTTCGCATATTAACAGGAATACTTTTAGGCCACTGTAGACTGAAAGGACACCTATGTAAGCTTGGATTGGAAAAGGAATCTGAATGTAGATTTTGTGGGGAATAGGATGAAACACCCATCCACCTCCTCTCAAACTGTGTTGCACTGTGCAGTGTGCTTGTGTAAGTAGCAAGAACAGGGGACACAACAGATCTTTTAGGTCGCAGTGTAACATCACCCTTCTATCTACATACATACATACATACATAGCGGTTAGTGTGGTAGTGGTGTTGTGTCGTTGACAATAACATTTTGAAGAAACTATTTAAACAAACTCACTCAAGAAGCGAACATAAAGATTAAAATATTAAAAGAAGAATGAAATTCCGTTTCATTTCTTATAAATATTGATTATTTCACGCCAAAAATATCCAAACGATCGCCATCTACAGAGTCAAACTTTAGTTACCCAACGAATAAATAAAATATAAAAATGTTAAAATTAAAGAAACATGAAATATTTGTTGTAATGAAGCGCTATCAAGGATTCAACAAGAGAAAGTTCTAATTCCTGCCAATTGAGTATGATAAATTAACGTTACTTTTAAAGCGAACAGTCGCATAGAAGATGTGCGTCAGGTTATGTTGAATGTATGTTCGGTGCTGTGAAGTAAAACCCGGTTGAAATTAATAAGTAAAGCTTTTTATCATCATCCGAGGCAACACAAAGTGAGGCAGAGTTCGAAACGAGGTAGTAAGAAGATTTAAAACCGATCCAAAGCAGTATAGAGAAATAACTAAGGTGGTTTGGACACTTAATTCGACTGGAGGAGCAGATGCAAACATAGCCATAGAGGAAGAGAGGAAGAGGGGGGAGAGAGAGGCCTGGATTGGAACAGCAGAAAAGTGCTGCCAAGGAACAGAAAACATTGAGCAAATTTGTATATCAGTGAAAGTATTAAACATTTTACATGTTGGGGTATATACAAGACTATCATATACGTCACCTCCCTTTTAAATGATAGTATCCGTTTTTTTGTGTTTATTAAAAATAAAGTTGTAGAATAATGTAAACATACACCGTGTATCCGCGGATGGAGTTGACAAGAGGAAAAAAAACTTTATTATTGATTTTACCACAAAAGAATCTTTTCTAAAAAGTTCTGCTTGTTGAGTAGATAAATTAACCATCGGAACATCTGAGGTTAAATGTACAGAATGTCCATATTTATGACAGATGTTGCGAATACTTTTACGTGATATCTTTGTTTAATAATGCGTTCTTCTTGAATTTTTAGTAGTTTAACTTGAAGTGTCTTATATTTACTAGACCATTATTTACTTCCGGAATTATTCGGCTTACAACAGATTGTTCTACCGCCACCTAAAAAATTTGTCTCACACATTTCTGGTAACCACTGTGTGCGTAAAAATAGTTAAATCCTTAACCAATATATTTTGAAAATATAGTATTTCCATGTTTCAACAGATATTCTAATTTTAAGTCGTATTAGTGTTTGTCTTTATTGCTACATGAATGTTTGTATTTGTTATGTCAGCACCGTATTCTAACAATCTACCCATAAATAATTTTATGAAAATGTCAAGAAGTAGTTCAAATGATTTTGCAAGTCAGATCCAGGTCTATTTCAATTACAGAATTATTCCTACAAAAACACAAATAATCTTTTTATGTAATGTAGCTTTTGATTGCCTATTTCACAGTTAGTGTTATAATTAACACTTAAAAGTTGCTCTAATAAACCAACAGCCAATAAATTCTTGAAATCATTACTCATTTTCAAAAATCAACTCGTTTCCATTGACAACTTAGTAAACTTTAACCTCACTTTTGTTCATAACGTTGCTGTTATTCGTATAACTACAAGGAATCGTATGGCGTTATTTTATTCCACATAACGTACTGTAAATAACATGTATGTTTATTTTATAACGTACACTTATCGGATACAGCACATTCTGGAGAAGTAATTCCTAAAGTATTGAAATTTCACACTTTAAATCTTATAAAACTTAACGAGAATGCGTGGTGGAGAGATTTGAATACGTATTAGAACGGATAATAGGCAAATAATTTTTTTAACATAACGAATTGCACCATATCCACGTGCGAGTTTTCTTTTGGCATTAGATTGCGGGAAGTTTTAATTTTGTTCCACTCCTTCCGTATACCCAATCTTTGGCGGTTCGATCTACATATTTCGCTCGATTTTTGCACTATTTCTCTTCCAACTCTCGCGTAGACGAATTGCAGGCGGATAAGTGGCAATTTGAAATTTCAATCGGGGGACCTTTCAGCGCACTCTCTCACGGTTTTAAATTTTAAATGCTAAACGCGAACTTCGAGCAGAAGCTTTGGCGTCCCGCGAAAATGCAGTTCCGCAAAAAGTTAGATTCGCTGAAGTTCCGAAAGGAGTAAAAATATTTCCAAGTTAAATTGCTCGTATTATTATAGGATTTTTAACAGGTACCCACTCGGCGCATCGTTCCTCTTTGTCTTCCTCAAGTTTTCCCGTATCATTTTGACTGTCTGTAAGAATCCATCGAGTATGGTATTCGACTTCGGAAAGCAAAAATATTTCCAACTTGAGCGTTTGAGCTTAAACACGTTTGATAGACGTAGATATATTATTTATTCTGCGTAAAGGAAATAATATACTGGAGAAAAGCATTCCATGCGAAGTCTTACATTGAATTTAGTTCATCGCATCGAGAAGTTCAAAGACCAATGTTGTCAATGCCTTTTGAAGTATTGGAAATATTTGTTATAAAGGATACAGAACAAATTTTAAACTATTATATAGAACGTATATCTTTTGCGTTGTTGAAAAAAAGTGTGCTATTCTGTTCTTGTAAGGTGTAATAAATTGTTCTGTTTTTCGTCAGCTAGTTTAAATAATGGCAAAATTTGTGTCACTAACGTATTCATTTTGGTTTATTAATGATGGTTCTGAAACAGAAATATATCTTGAAGAGGGTCTGTTCTTGCCTAAAAGAACTGTTTTGGACAAAATATTGATACACCCGAAGTGGAAATAATGTATACAAATAAAGAAATGGACCTAAGTGTTTAATCCAGAGTAGTAAACAAAACTATTACCATAAAAAAAGTATGGAAAATTGTCACTGATAATTTTTTTTTTCTTTGCACCAATTTTTGGACAGGACATTGTATAATTGTATAAGTAACTATATCGTAAGAAATCTAGAGGTTTGGATGAAATCAGTAATTACTTAACAAAACTAATAATCATAGATTGCTGACGTTTTCTCATACGTTTGCGCCTGTGTACAAACCAAACCATGCATCTAACATAGAAAATTATAGACCTGTTTCTATATGAAGTTCTTTTTTAAAAGTAATTGAGAAAATGACATCTACTCAGATATATAGAAGTCAACTAAGACTGCACTCTTTAACTGTTTAAAATTTATGTATTTATGAGGATATAGATTCAAATGACTACATGAATGTATATTCTTTGGTCCAATACGCGCATTTGACTGTGTACATACTGATATTTTAGGCGGGAAACATTGCAGTATCGGATTTCCACTAGATTGGTTATTTTCATTTCTGAAATGCAGAAAATTATTTGTTATGTTGGGAAGTGAACGGTCATGGGATTATGACATTCATCTAGGTGTTCGCCAAGGTTCATTTTTGGGTCCACTATTGTTTTTATTACTTAAAAATGACTCCGCGCAAATAATAACTTGTGGATACCCTATTGTATTTGCTGATTATATTCTTATAATTAAAAAAAGCTAAAACAATCAATGACATTAATTACAGAGTTGAAAAAAGTGTGAGTGGTGCTTAAAAGTAGACTTCCTTTAAATAACCAAAAAATAAACTTTATTGGTTTCTATAAACGGAAACCTATCATAAATATAAATAAAGACTTCGTTGAGAATGTAACTGTGCTGATTGCGATATTACATAAAAATCCATCAAGGGAACACCGGCAACTATCAAATTCCGATTTCTATGAAATATTACATACTGAAAGGGTACCATGATGGAAGTAACACGCAATTTTTTTCTGCTGATTCATCCAACTTAGGGGCAGAGCTTTCTTCAAAGTTTACGCGATTTCTCAATTTTTAGGAAAATCTGAGAAATTATAACAGATACTAAAAAGCTTTTTTAATATAATTGCAGCAGGTTACGTGGTCCAAAAGATGACGTGACCTGTCTTCGCAAGAAGCTAATAATTTTTACGCCGGTAATCGCAAGGATTTACACTATTTATTATTTGCATTATTTACGTTTTGAAGAATATAATGTAATCGAACTTTTTGTTCTAATACAAATGATAGACAAAAAAATTTTGAATTGAAATTTAATATTTGGAAATAAGTCATGTTTGATCTTAAACTTTATATCGTTTGCTTTAGAGCTTTAAAATCTAGTAGGCCTAATCAAAACTGTTTTCGTTTTAAGAAAAGTGCCTTTGCCGTTGGCAGTATGCCAAAATGTTACTAAGAAATGTTGTTCAAAATTAAAAGCTATGACGGTATGCCAATTTTTAGAGACATTTGATAAAATCATTTGTTTGTCAATTTCGTTTCAGACGAAGTACTATTTGCGCTCACAATACACCAATATGTCGATTAAAGCAAAAAGTTATAGAGTTGTGCTAATTTTTAATTTGATTGGCCCATTTTGATACTAATAAAGAAATTAATCATAGAAGGAAAAATATTAGAAGGTAGATGACTCATTCATGCAAATTTCGTGGAAAATAACAAATAATGGTACTTCTTTTTTAAGATAACTTTCGCATTTTCTTGATTTTATAACATCTTAATCGAAGATCTTCTTGAGATGTTCGTATGTTCGTTTCGTCACTTACTAAACATATTTACTAATTGTAATGATCTGAAAGTCACAACACACTAAAAATAAATACAACTGACAAAATTTCGGCAATGTACCTATGTAACATTTATAATTTAAAAAAAAAAGTGTTTGAAAATGCAGTTTAAACAAAAATTTCATGAAATTTATTTATTAGCCAATTATTCAATTTAGCAACCAAAATTTTTTCGTGAATTATGGCTTAAATGAATGCATTTTTCTTAATTAAACAAAGTTTCGACAATTTTTTCAATAAATGTTAGTATTTCGCTTATATGTTTGTTTATAAATCCAGATAATAGTGCTAACGTCTTACACAATTTTAGAATGTTTTGTGTTATCTACAACACACCTTTAATTAATTTATATAAAAACTTGAAAAAGCCAATAAAAAATGTGCCGAAACATTGTTTAATTAAGAAAAATTGCATTCATTTAAGCCATAATTCCATGGAAAAAATTTGGTTGCTAAAGTTTAAACAAAAAGGGATAGGACTTTCACTAGAATAGTTGAAATTGGAGTAGATTCTTATGTTGCTGTTTTTTAATAACAAAGATATATTTTATAATTGTTAGTTAAAAATAACTATTGTACGTTAAATATGTTCTGTTTCTAAGTGTTAAACCGGATTCTGTATCTCTATTATTAGTTAGAGCGCAATTGCTTCCTCACAGAATTATGGTGAGGTATGGTAATTTCTCTTGTGATCCTAGATAGTGTGTCACACTCCTCCCACATTTTTCAATTTAAGATATGTTATTAAAGGGTAAATGAGTATTATTTATGTAAGGGCTGCGGGCCCCTTAAAGAAAGTATTGAGAACAATAATATCCTTTTTTCTGTGCCTATTAGAAGGAGTAGAGGTTTGATGTTTTAGCAATAAATGTACCTTATAGTTGTCGATAACATATAAAAAATGGGTGAAATTGTAATGTATTGTATGTTGTCCTATTTATTTTGAGTATAACTGTATATTGCAAATACATGTAGTGTTACTGGCGTTTCTATATCAAGGTTTTAGAAACTAAAATTGCAAGTGGTCTTTTTGAAGTTTTTATATACCTATCAGAGTTAAAGTTGACACTTTAATGTTCATAATTTCGTTATCTAGTAAGTGAACTAACCCTACGCAGATATTTTGTTGATAGTTTTGTTTTTGAGAATTATTATGTAGTTTGCCAATTAAGAGATATCATATAAAGAATTCTGAATAAAACATTGATTATCCGGGCAACGTTTTGTATTATTGGGGTACAATATAATAGTATTTATGTATGTAGATAGGTTTTTTTGCATGCATTTACATATTTCTTGTAGCCACCTATAGGTATCTATCTCACTGATGCACTTGATCCCCTTGCAAGTATATTGTACGTTAAATTAGAGAAGTAAATTGTGTTTGAACGTACCAAACTTTCTTTAATAAATCCAAACATTACAAAAATATTAGTTTTCGAAAAAAAATCTTTTCCAAAAAATAAATTAATTCTTTTCGTCATAACTATTTTAGGGTTAATATTTCGAAGAAATATAATAGCCATCCAGTGTGGCTTATAGGGAAAACAGGAATAAAATTATGCTCAAGGGCATTTCCCAAAATGCTTACCCGACTACGGCTTTACTGTAAATAATGAACAACTTATTTTTTCTTCCTATTATTAACTTCATAGTTATTCAAAGTACGCCAATCAGTTTGTGGATACACTGTATATTTAATTTTATTACCGTTTATTAATTATTTATTAGAAGGAGACAGGAAGTGGATGTTGCCAGTACAGATTTACAAGAAAGTGAATGGGTATGGCAACCAAAGTTTAAACAAAATACTCAAATGACTCAAATGTTCAGATTCTGTGTGTTTCGCAATCTGCTTATTGCTTGCATTAGAGAATTAGAAATGAGAGGTTTTATTTATTTATTTAGCGAGAGTGTAAGCTACAGAACTTAAATAACATTTAACTCAAATATCTGACATTCTGCTGACCTCTGTTTATTATGCATCCGTCAGAGATTTACAAATTTACATCTGCTTTAATTAATTGCAGCGTAAAAGTAAGTTCAGTACCGAGCTTGTATTTGAATTAGCCTGAAAGTTGTTGTGTTTAATAATTAAACTTCCGACATGCTCATTAAAAACAAATCGGATTCGCTACCATTGTCAATAACACGTAATGCGCACAATGCGAAACCGGTAGATCTAATTATCTCCGCTGAGTTTCATACGCATTTATGTAACGCAAACGAGAGAGGGCAATATTTTACCGACGGGAGCGAAGTAATCGGAATAAAGTTTATTGTTATCGCGCCGCTTCCGTCCGAAAGTAAATACGCAAAAGAGCGGACGGGAATATGTAATTAATTAAAATAGAGCCATTTATATGCCCTCCCCCCTTTTAAGTCGATAACATTTTCAGGAACGGTTACGAATTAAAATACGTGTCTATACTACTAACAATTGTTCTGATGCGGGATCGAGTTGTAAATAGGTCACTGGGGACGAATTAGGGATACGTGGGTAATGACGCGGAAAAAGGGAGGAAGGACAATTTGGATTTCAAAAATACATCGGTTCAAGAACATCGACAGACTGAACTATAACGATCCCTCTAACGATGCCGTCATAAAAGCAATTCAGTATGGCAGATACAATTCGATTTAATGAGATCTGGTTCAGCAGAACATAACGATGTACATGTCATAATCGAGGTCTGTTTGAAATAATTTACACACCTGCTTGATATATCAATTGTGAATCTGTGTGGAAGAGAGATATACATAGAATTTATGCGGGCTATCTATTATTACGATTCAATTTATAATGATAATAAATAATAAAAGTAGTTTATTGGCTATAGATTGCAGACATTAGTAACAATATAATTAAATGCAAATAAGTTATCCACTATAAGTATATAACCAAAATAGTCTGTGGCAAAAAGTTGCATTAAATATTTTTATGTACTTCTGTGCACAAATTGAAGTAAATAAAAATGCTAAATGAATTTAAAAAGAAAAAGAAAAAATATATTAGCCAGCTCAACAGAAAAAAAATATTTAAAGAACTATTAATCTCAGAGTTACCCTCGCGAATTAAAACTTTATTCTAACCACGAAAAGTAAATTGTGGGAGAATGAAATCTTAACTTTCATAATTACACGAAAAATTGTAAAGGTTTAATATAAAATAAAACAGATCTTTAACCCAGTGACGCTAATTAAACAATCAATTTATTTAAACAAAACTGGGGCTGAAATTACAATTGTGCAGGGAAAAACCCTGAACTGAAGGTTCTGGCCTAAAATAAAAAACTGCACTTGACTCTAATTTAAAATAGGATAATGCTATTTCCTATGCAAAGCAAAAAACGAAAGGTTTTATTTGTTCAGGAAGATTATTCAATATAAACCCTTTGAATTTCTATCCACGTGGTTTCACAAATTAAAATAATTTAAGCGTGGACAAATGCAAGAAATTTACAAAAATATGAAAAAACTAAATGAAAGAACAATGCTTCTACTCACCCAAACGAGGTGATAAAAAAAAAATGAAATGATGCAGCCAAATGAAATAACAGAAAAATTAATTCTTTAAAAATATAAATGAGAGAATAAACAAAATATAATGAGAAAAAAAAACTAAAATAAATCTTCCTAAACCAAAAAAAAAAATTATAATTGATATTATATCTAGAAAGTGAACACTTTAATACATTAACAATAATTACAATAATGATTTCTTGATTGGCTATATCAGGGGTCGGCAACCTGCGGCCCTTTGCAACTTTTTTGCGGCCCGCCAAAATTAATTTTAGGAAAAATCAACAAACTTAGAGCGTGAGCGTGCCGAAATGTAGCCGGTGACAAAAATGCGCGCCAACAGAAGCATAATAGGAAAACCTATTTTACTGCGCAAGTTTAATCCCCACTCCCCAGCGAATACGACGGCTCGCTTAGCAAGTGTAGCATTCTTTACGGTACAAATAATACGGTATGCTCGTTTTGAATCTCAAATTCGTCAAGTTCAGTCAGATGACGTCATTAAAGAGCGTATCGAAAACAATAAAATACATGTATGGTAAATGGCAAAATGTTAAAATCCAAATTATTCACAACTACTAATTAACGTAATTTAAATGCAGATTTAAAAAAGCCCGTTTTAAGTTGAAATTTACTTTATCTATCTTGTCGCCATCTAGTAGCGCTCGTGTTTATTTCTAAAACTGTAGCGAATTTCGTGTATGTTTACAAAGTGTTTTCGTGGTTTTTATAGAAAATTGAATGGTGAAAACACCTTAACGCTTTTAAAATACGTTCCGTAACCCCGTCCGGATTTTTTAAACTTACCTTTTGCATTAACAAAATCCTCACGGCCGAAATCGATTTTAATATAATAATAATATATAATGTTGGCGCCATTTATGCTCCTATTTGACGTAACTTCTATATGCGCGTAAGCATACCGTATTATTGGGTACCATGGCAATTCTTTCATTTCGCCAGTTTTGCTACTGTATGTTTCAGATGTGCACTAAACAACGTTCATATGACAACCGTATGACGTTTCACTACAATAGGTAATGAGAAATACATGTAATTTTTAATTTATTGGTAAAATAATTCATATTTTATCGTAGGAAAAATGAATAAAAATACCAAAGAAAAGAAAAATTAATGAGGAAAAGACCGCTGATTATTTAATGATAATAAGTAAAATAAAGACTATGCTTAATCTAAACAAATCTATAGGCGTATTCAAGAATTTAATTTGCGTCGCCACTACACACCAAACACAAAAGGAATATGATGAATTTGAATCTCAATTCAGACAAAATAAAATTGATTCTTACAAAAATCATTAGAAGTACAACAAAACGTTTTAAAAAAATTTAAGGAACAAAGTTCAGCATTGGTCAAAACGTCCTTACATATTTCGAAATTAATTGCTGAACATAACAAACCATTTACGGATGGAGAGTTCAATTAAAAAGGGTTTTTTTTTGCTTGCTGTTAACGAAATTGTGCGGAAAAAATCTAAAAAATTTGAAGATATTAGTTTGTCTGCACGTACACATACTTATTTATGAAAACAAAAAATTAAAAATCATCCTAACCCGTGCTCCACCTAAAAAAGTACTACACGAGGCTACCTATCTAAGTACTATATGGGTTCCATAACAATTAAAATGATCACTTACTCTAACTAAATAACTTCCCTATAGATTTTTAATAACAAAAATATAATACAGTAGCCTCGCGACCATACGAATATTTACTTTTGAAAAATGATAAAAAAAACTGTAAAATGTGATTAGTTCACATAATCGCGAGTCTACTGTAAATCAGTCAGCTATCATTATTATTAAATGCGCCCATGGAACGACTTTCGTTATCTCCCACGCATTTCGCCAGGACACTGATTATATATAATAATACTTATATAAAATCAATGGCCACGGAGTAAGGGAAAACCATGGCAAAAACCTTACTCTGGGAGGATCTGGGAAGAAGTCCCAGACCTTATTGTCTGCACGTACAGTAGTTCGACGTATTGAAAATATATCAACTAATATGTTTAATAAATTAAAAGAAAATTCTTCACAATTTGAGTATTTTTCACTAGCACTTGATGAAAGCAGCGATATAACTAGCACCGCTCAATTGTTGATTTTTATCCGTGGAATTGATAAACAATTCTGTGTTACAAAAGAACTTGCTGCGCTAAAAAGCCTCCATGAGAATACAAGAGGTGAAGATATATTTTTGCAACTATTAGATGTTTTCAAAATGTACGATATCAAGTGGGAAAAATTAAAAAATGTGACAACCGACGGTGCCAAGAACATGACGGGTCACAATACTGGTTTAGTAGGCATGATTAATAAAAAATTGAAAGAATTAAATATTACACAGCCTCCTCTACAAGTTCATTGTATTTATCCATCAAATGCACTTTGCGCAAAAAGTTGTAAATTTGGAAAATGTTATGAATATTGTTATAAAGTCCATCAATTATATTCGCAAAAACGGTATGAACCATCGAACATTCCGGAATTTCTTAAATGAAATTGACGCAGAATATGAAGATATCATTTATTTTTCTGAAGTAAGATGGCTCAGTCGTGGGAAAGTTTTAAAAAGATTTTTCGAGTTGATAGACGAGATTGAAATTTTTTTGACAGAAAAAGGAAATAATATACCCAGAATTATCGAATTTTAAATGGATAAGCGAGTTAGCTTTTCTTGTGGACATTACAACTTACCTCAATAAATTAAATATAACACTACAAGGCAAAGGAAAGTTAATCAACGAGCTATTTACAGAAATCAAAAGTTTCCAGCTTAAAATAAAATTGTTTATTTCTCAACTTGACAAGAATAATTATTGTCATTTTCCTACTTTGCAATCGTTTTTAACCAAAAACGATAAACAGTGTCCTTCGAATATTTTTATTGAGTCACTAAAAGTACTGGACGAAAATTTTCGTCATCGGTTTCAAGATTTTTATGCAAAAGAAATAAGGAAACATATTAATATTTGAAAATCCTTTAAAATTTGATATTGTAAAAGCACCAGACATTTTACAACTAGAGTTAATTGATTTGCAATCTAACAATGTATATAAAAATAATTTTGATGAAAATAATTTGATTCCATTTTATTCAAATCTACCAGAAAATAAATTTCCCAATTTAAGAAATTTTGCAAAATCAATGATTTCTATTTCTTCAAGCACCTATTTATGCGAACAAACATTTTCAAGAATGAATTTCATAAAATCAAAATATAGAACGAGGTTGACGGATGAAAATTTTTAAAACTTGATGAAGATCTCAGTATCCCAAACACAACCGGACCTAAATGAATTATCAAACAATATTCAAGAACAAAAAGCGCATTGAATTTTAATGAATGAATAAAATGAAAGATAACTATTGTCCTTAATATTTTATATTTACATATTTATACATATGTAATTGGAATTGTATTTTCTTTTTCTTTTTTCCCTTTTAAAAATTGTAAAATTTTTGTTCTCTGACATTATTGTTATTATAGCATGTCAATAAAAAATATATTTTTCCAAATTTTTTTTTAATAATATTTATACTCGTATATGATATAAAAGCACTATTTAAGTTACATTTGAATCTGCGGCCCGCATAAAAAAAATGATTTTGAAAATGGCCCGCCGTCCGAAAAAGGTTGCCGACCCCTGGGCTATATTAAAGAAGAATATAAAAATTATAAAATAAAATGAATAACAAAATGGCAACAATTATTTAAGAAAAAACACGTCTACTTACATCAATAGTCGAACAAGGAAGTCCTTAACAAAATCGTACAATTGTTTTTCTTACAAAAATCTCTCTCTCAAAATTCGTACAACGAAGACGTAGAACATTATAATGACAATATTAAATAGAATACGCATTAAATCAGCACAAGCGAACAATAGACATTTGAATGACTGGATTAATTAAAATATCTTAACACTACATAAATAAAATCATACAATAAAGTCTTAAACTAAACTTATTCAAAACAAAACTAAATTGTGAAAATTCTCGGTAAATTGAAAATCAGCAACAAAGAAATCATAAGAATCGTAATATGCAACGTAAAATACATCTCAGTGATAATTGAGTTGTATAAACCACAGCAGTACGTTCTTCACATATAGTATTTTATCCAAAAATAATAGAAAGTATAACACATGAAGGCAAAAAAAAATAAAAGAGTGAATATCCAATTAAACAAAGCATTTAATTATGTGTTTCATAGCATTCTACCTAGGAAGCTGTATTTTCATATATTCATTCTAAAGTTTGTACATTATTTAACTCATATCTTACAAGTACAACTCAGTGAGTGTTTTCTAACAACACTCCTTAATTTTTTTTTTGCCAATTATGGATGGTGTACCACAAGCATCCATTCATATCTAATTTACATAAAGGATTTGTTTACTTGTATTCAATCGATTGATCATATTGCTAAATTTGCAGATAATACTATACTTTTAAATACCGGTTGTATTTTTTATGAATTCATGAGTTGCAATGAAAAAAACTCAGAAACGTCTTCTCGATTAGCTATCACTACGGTGTTCCAAGCTGAGGTGGTCGCAATTCATCACTGTTTAAGAGAAGTAGAAGGATGGATCGAGTTAGGTAACAGCATTGCTATCTTTTCAGACGGTCAGGCAACGCTTGAAGGAATTAGTTTATGCAAGTGTTAATTTGGAATTGTGTTGGTTTGGCATTGTATAAGTGCCCTAAATCAGGTAGGTCCGCGAAGAAAATTAGCATTGTCCTAAGTTCCCAGCCACACTGGCGTGAAAGGAAATGAAGCGGTACCAGAAATGTGATTAGAACAAACGACTAGATTTCTAAGAAATTCATGACGCATAAGGGTGTGAGGCAGGGTGAGGCCTCGAGCCCTCTTCTCTTTATAGCAAAAGATGTAGAAACTACTCTAAGAAGGTAAACGTGGGGACTTCAACTACTATGAATCATGCGGACGACTTTATGCTTGTGGCAGCTTCGGAGAGAGCATACGACGCTGTATTTGTGTGGATTGGTAGGCTTAGAAAGTACGGCAGAAAAGTAAACATGGAGAGAACTGAAATATTACGATTTACAACTTGATGTCACGGTGCGGTATCAAAATGCTAAATAAAGGAATGTTAAAGGAAGCGCTTTGAACAGTTTGGAGTTTAAACAAGGGTATATCGTTTTATTTTTTTTTTATTATACAAAAACCCTTGCTGAATTGAATACTTTAGTTAGTTAGTGAGAGATTCGCACGGTTCAATTAATCGTAACGTCCACTGCGATCACTAGGGTATATTATAGTGCGGATGCTATTTTAAACTTCATCGAACAAGTTCAGGCCCTTCACGTAACTCACCATCTTTGAATAATAAATAATGCCGTCTGAAGTAACCGATTCTAGCAGCTTGTTGGCCATACAGATATGAATCTGTGGCGATTGATTCGCTATTTGCCATAGGCGAAATGCAATTGGTCTGACCTCCCCTTCCACAACAATGTGCAAGAGTGGTAGCTCTAGAACAACTTCTAGTGCCAATGATAGGGAAGAAGATATGTTCTCGTGATTGCCGTACTTGAGAACATTTGTATGGGACTAAGTTATGCTGTGGCTCTGGCTTGCTGTGCTTTTTGCCACCAGGACATTGCTCCATAGGTTATGATCGAGCATGCTACCATCACATGGAGACAATAGACTAGATTTGGAGACAGCCCCAAAGATTTCCCACATATCCTTGGGCATGTCTACAAGAATAGCCCCGCCTTCTGAGTGATCTTTTCCAAATGCGAATCCCAGGATAGTATCTTATCAATAAGAGGCCTAGATATTTTACATTATCTGCAAACGCAAACTTACACCGTGAATAGTGGGTGGTGTCAAGTGTTCCACCCCCTCTTTTCTTGTGAACGCTACTACCGTATTTTTGTTTGGGTTAATGCTCAGATTTTCTCTACTGCACCAACTAAAAATAGCGTTTAATCGGCTTTCTTCCGATCTTTGTAATAGTATTACGGTATCATCCGCACAGGCCTGTACCTCGGCTCCAGGTGCTTCAATAACCAGCAGGACGTCCACTAGTAATGACTAAAGCAGTGGAGATAAACTTTCTCCTGCGGACACCCTCTTCGCGGCCTATGATAACGTCAAAAGTGTAACATTTACTATATTATCTGCCGTGGAAAATAATATTGTCGCTAGAAAACTGTACCAAAAATTAAGTAATAATTGATACATCAAGTACGTAAACCCACCACACACCAATGGAAGCGGAAATTACTTCAAAATTCAGTAGAGTAGAAAACGAATTCCCGGATAATACTATCCAACGTTTTTCTGACCCCAAGTCGTATTTTTAATGGATTTAGGAGTAAAACACCAGTTAATCCCGTACAAACACTTCAAGTGTTCTCGAAAAATAATCGAAAACAGGATCGTTTCACCAAACTCCTCTCCATAGCCGGAAACGAAGTCTATGGAAATTATTTAGGAAACCAACGCGACTGGCCGTTCCGATTTCGGGTCAAGGTGATCATTAAAACCCATTTAGAGCTATCGAAGGGAAGCGAGATAGGAACAGCGTAGTTATTAGAGGGATTTAATCGTTGTACCTACGTGAAAAACTCGCTCTTCCGACAACGCAAAGACAATGGCGGATTTTGCAAGGCGGGGTTCAATTACAAAGTTGGCGAAATGACAATGGTAATTAAATCAATAATTGGAGAAGTTTGGAGGAGTGTACGTGTGTGTTAGGCGGAAGTGTACTACCTCGGGCGAAATAGACGCTTCCTGGTGGTTTTGGATTGCCGCAACTTTAATTGTTATGTTCTACATTACAAATTGTCTATGGCGGCGAATACATAAATGAAATTCGGGTTAATTATGACGTATTTACCGTTAACGTTTTGATGAATTTCTGTATGTTACAGGAAGGCATACGCGTTTTCGATAGTGATCAAAGGATGTTATTTCTGCTTTGAACTTGGAAGTAGTAGTTTCAGTTTACAGTTATATTTTATTATTGTAGAATATTGCATAAACCCTGAGAAATATTTATGATTAAATAAATATATCAAATTGAAAGTATGAAAAAGGATCTTGCTTTTAATTATTTAGAGTAAATACAACAGAAGTCGCTCAAAAGTCTTCATTGATCCCAGCCAAGAGACATATACAGGTGAAATCTTATTCCAGCAGTCACTTACAGGAAATAACTTTGTACTTGTAAGATATAAGTCAAATCCTTCCGCACAAAGAAATATTCATTTTAAGATGATTGAATTAGTACTTTCCAAGTTGTCAAGAAAGAAAAATAAGAAAAAGGCATCGTAGTTTAGATATTAGCTTATCACTAATGCCTTAATAGTTGGAATAGCATTGGTAGGTAGCAAAGAAAGTGCAAAAAGTTAAATGGCAAATTAACTCATTTAAACCATATAAATCGTCAGCATTGGATGGCATTTATTCAATTATTCTGCAAAAGGGTCCGGATGAGTTTACACAAGCATCATGGGGAGATGGTTGGGGTGATTTGGATCGCAAGAGGGTGTCCGCAAAGTAGAGCTTTGTCTTATCGGCTGTAGAACTTGGTCATGGACAATCTACTAGTAAAGCTGGACAATGAAGGACAAAAAACTTTGAGGTATGCAGATAATCCTTTCATTCTGATCCACGGTAAATTAAACGGCGTAGTGTGAAAAAACATGCAGAATGTTCTACAATTTGTAAAAGCGTAAACCACAATAGTATTCACGAGAAGCTGGAACTTAGATGGTTGTAGACCCCTAAAACCCTACAGTGAAGGAATAAAGCTGTCAGAGGAAGTGAAATGTCTTAGTCATTCCAGACTTCGAGCTTATTTGGAATCGGCGGCTTCATATGATTAAAACTACGGCGGGTACAACACCTAACTTTAAAAAAAAAATTATACACTACTATTTGCCAATAATTGTTGCACACTCTTATTAATGATACTTCATTAGCCAATGTGATATTTGAAATAGACGACTAATAATTATTAAGTGCCGCTTCAAATGAAAGCACAAGTATGGAAATGGAACCAGAAATAAGAGAGACATCTGAAAGAGAGGTAACCGAGGCTATAGTTAAAATAAAAATAGGTGAAGCGCCGGAAGTGGATAACATTACGGCGGCGATGATCAAGTATTTAGGAATGCGAAGAAATCAAAGAACTCCAAAAAAATAATGAACCTCACAATTAGATCAAAAAGAATGCCAAGGGACTGGAACACGGGAATAATCTTGCCCATGTTTAAGAATGGTCATAAAAGAGAATGCAAAAACTACAGAAGAATAACGCTATCCAAGTATACCCGGAAAGATAGTAGCAAGAGTAATGGACACATGAATTCGAGAAATAGTGGAAGACACGCGATTGAAGATACGCAATATGGTTTTAGAGGTGGGAGAAGTACACAAGACTTAATCTTTATAGTAAGGTAAGCCAGTGAAAAAGTGATTAGCAAAGATAAAAAATTACATATATGGTACATCGACCTACACAAAGCGTTTGATAGGGTAAGGAGAGATGATATATGGAAGTCATTAAAAAAGAGAAAAATCGACGAAGAAATCGTAGAAGTCATAAAATCAATGTACAAGGATAACATAAATAGAGTAAGAATAAATAATGAAAAGTTGAAAGAATTTAAAACGGAAATAGGTATTAAACAAATATATGTTCTCAGCCCCAATTCGTTTTCCTGTGTATTCGACGACGCAATAAAGAAGGCAAAACCATAAATGAAACAACTAAAATTGGGATATTAAAAAATGAAACCCACTAGTATAACAGAGTTGATGTATGCGATGTTATGGTGATATTGGCAGAGACCGAAGAAAACCTGCAACATAATATAAACATCTTCAATGAAGACCTTACAAAAATTAATATGGAAATAAATATAGATAAGACAAAGAGTGTGATAGTGGCAAAAGAGAAAACAAACAAAAGAAAACAAACCATAAAATAAACCGACAAATAATTGAACAGGTCAACGAATACAAGGGACGATAATTGCAGCAAATAGAAATACAGACAAAGAAATAGATGAAACGATGAAGAAGGGTGGAAAAATATATAATACGATGAAAAAGATATTCCTAGGAAAAAAAAGACGTGCAAAAGAACGTTAAAGTTGACGTAATAAATAAAATAGTAAGGCCAATGCTGATGCACAGCTGCGAATCCTGGACACTAACCGAAAAAGATAAATCTAGAATTAAATCTATGGATGAGATTGCTAAGAAAAGTAGAAAATAAAACGAGAAGAGATAGAATCAGGAATGAGAAAATAAGGGAAGAATTGGAAATGATACCAATACGAATGAAAATAGAAGGGCAGCTAAGATGGTATGGACATATTTGTAGAATGCCAGAAGAAAGAATAACTAAGAAAATTTATGAACTAAAATATATGGGAAAAATATAAGACGAAGACCAAGAAGAACATGGAACGGTGAGATAAGGGAAGCATTAACCGAGAGAGAAATGAATTGGCATGAGGCAAGAAAAATGACAAAAGGCCGGAAAAAAGTGGAGAGAGAAGATGAAGGCAAGAAATTAACTTTGACTTCGAAATGACCTTACATCTAACGGTAGAAAAGGAAAAAAAGTGCCACTAAATTTAATTACAATATTACTATCTTTAGGTGGCTTTGGTTTATCTTATTTGGTTTTGGTTCTTGAAACAGTTGTACATTTTAGAATTCATCATGCACAAGAAAAGTTACACCTAATTAAATAAAAATTCTACTTAGACCCTGGTTAGTAGCGGTGGGCGATTCGAATCTTCTTAGTGATTCGAATCCTAACGACTCCTAAAATTAAAGATTCGTATAATATGATTCGTACCGAAAGACCGTAAGAGATTCGTACTAGCGCTGGACGATTTGAATCCTAATGACTCCTAAAATTAAAGATTCGTATAATGTGATTTGTACTAGCGGTGAACGATTCCAATCCTAATGACTCCTAAAATTCAAGATTCGTATAATCCGATTCGTACCGAAATATTGCAAAGAATTCATATAGATTTGTGATGATTCGTGACTCTAGTTTTCGAAATTGTAGATTTTCTGTCATACTGAAGGGTTGGAACTCGCTGCGATCATTTTCACCACTTGCATATCTATTTCAACTTTTTTTTAAGACAATTGTCTATTGACATGTTCGCTAATGCTTCGCTGTTTATAGTGATGTTTGGCAAATACAGATGCTAGAACTAACGGAAGTAGTGGTATTTATATATACTCGTTTTCGGGAGTGTTTTTTTCTGGTTCTGGTGTAGATGAATGAGCTGTGGCCAATTCTATGCTTGTCCTACGTCGGCCTAAATTGACTGTAGGATGTTTTTGACACATATGTCGTAGTAAATTAGCAGTAGAAGCGCCCTTTATGGAAAATGCACTGCTGCAAAATTTACATTTTGTCTTATCATTAGAAGATTTGGTAAAAAGAATCCCACACAACACTTCTACCCCTATTCATGACGAAGTTAAGCTGCAATAATTTACTTTAATAATTACCTAATAATTAATTTCTGATATATTTATCTGATTAAGAACCTTTTCTTAAAATAGTAGCTCTGCTGAAAAATATGATGAAATACCCACTACTAAATTTCTCCAATATTATATAAAGTTAAACTAATATATTTTGTAACCATCTCAATTCAATTTTCGTTTGGCTTTAACAAACAGATGTCAATTTACAAAAATATTGAAGAATGTTTGATATTTTGTATTGAAGCCTTAGATAATATATTATTTTTTATACCAAACAATGACTGCGTTTAAGCAGTATTTTTATATTTGAACTCGGTTCCAAATCTACAAAGATACATTTATGAAGATAATCGCACGTGCTAAAAACACTGCTGATAAGAATTATTACTTTTCAAAGGGCTTTTGTCTTTTACGAAAACCGCAATTTTTACATATTTACAAAATCATACAAAGACGCCGCCTTGTAGATTTCACGTTTATGAATGGCAATACGAGATTTTTTTATACCTACTACTCTTCTAGCAACTAAAGCTTGAAACTTCAAAAAAAAAGTTAGGCAGAGTTATATATAAATGTTGTACCTACTTGACAACAAATAATTCAATGCAAGCCGTTGCTTACCCAAAGCCAATTACCGTTGTAAATATGCATAACAAATGCTTTTTTAGCCATTACTGTTTAGTTATTAGGAAATGCAGAAATTTTATTTAAGAATCGCCTAAGTTCCTGTTTATAGGCAAATGGAATACACTTTGAAACTTGAATGTAATTCACCCAGTGAACCAAATTCAAATTTCCTGCAATTATTTTTAGTAACTTCAACATTAAAGTATGAAATTACTTACGATATTGTATTAGATTAATAGTTATTTGAAAACCTGTAAGTTGAAGTTACTAAATATAATTGCGGGAAATTTGAATTTGGTTTACTGGGCATCTTATAGCCTCTTTTTAATGTTTACATTATTAATTTATGCTTTATGAACAAATAAAAACTATTTATTGTATTACTTATGCATTTCTGTTATAAATTCTAAACATACATATAATAAAAATTGATTATTTAACTAGGCATAAACAAATTATACGATCCGTATAAATACTAACGATTCCTACACCCGTGAAAATCGTATAAACTGTACGAATCACATAAAACGACCGACGGCTAACCCATGTATACATACATCAGTATGATATTAAAATATATATCCTATTGATTCCGATACGATTTCATATCAAGTGACTCCCTGCGGTACGACTCTAGTATACTAATATAGTTAAGGAGCCGGAGTAGGAGTCAGAGTGGGAGTCGAAGTCGCAGTCAGAGTCAGACTCAATAATATACTAGTATACTATTGACTAGTATAAACCGAAATGATTCGTATCGGCTGATACGAATCCGTATATAGTAAAATAGTAAAGATTCGTACCGTACGAATCATATATGGGAATCGAATACAGGGTATTTCCACGTAACAGGTTCATTAAAAGTTTATGATGTTCTATTATTTACTTAATATTTGAGATTTTGGCACCAGTATCTGTTCGATTGGAACTATAAATGCAAAATACCTTAACCCAAATATCACTTCGGTTGACCGGAAATGGATGTCAACTTTGTTATTTTAAATAGAATGATATAATTTTTTATTCATTTTTGGATTCTACAACTATAAATACGTTAGTTTTCATTAGCTATTCTATAGCTACATGTTGCCGTTTTTGAGTTATTTAAGTTTTTCTTTTTTTTTAGTTATAATCATTGCATCATTGAGAAATTAATATCTCGGTTAATACTGCAAGTAGAGACTCCAAATTTGCTATGTTATGAATGTATATATAACGCTAAGAAACGGTAAGCACACTTTACATTCTAACATACAGGGTGTTCAAAACTGAGGAACAAAGTGACATATTTTCAAATGCAGAAAACTCTTTTTTTAAAAATAGAACATCCTGTATTTTAATTCGGAATTAGGAAGTAAATATCATCCCCTATCGCTTTATATGAGCATTCCCTATACCTATCTTTAATAGATTTTGAGATATGAACGACTTTTTGTTAAACAGACTAAGTAGCCCTATCTTTGCGTGTTTGTAGCTGGCTCTGAAATGGATTCACGTCAAATTCATGTATTATTTTTGAATAACCATACAAGAATGTCTGTTCGAATAGTCATTTCTATTAATATTGCGTTGTACGAAAGTGTAATTACAATGATATACATAAACACTTTTGGTTAGTCAATGAATTTGACATTAATCCCATTCAGAGCCAGCTACAAACACGCAAAGATAGGGCTACTTAGTCTGTTTAACAAAAAGTCGTTCATATCTCAAAATCTATTAAAGATAGGTATAGGGAATGCTCATATAAAGCGATAGGGGATGATATTTACTTCCTAATTCCGAATTAAAATACAGGATGTTCTATTTTTAAAAAAAGAGTTTTCTGCATTTGAAAATATGTCACTTTGTTCCTCAGTTTTGAACACCCTGTATGTTAGAATGTAAAGTGTGCTTACCGTTTCTTAGCGTTATATATACATTCATAACATAGCAAATTTGGAGTCTCTACTTGCAGTATTAACCGAGATATTAATTTCTCAATGATGCAATGATTATGACTAAAAAATCCATTTCCGGTCAACCGGAAGTGATATTTTGGTTAAGGTATTTTACATTTATAGTTCCAATCGAACAGATAGTGGTGCCAAAATCTCAAATATAAGTAAATAATAGAACATCATAAACTTTTAATGAACCACTTACGTGGAATACCCTGTATACTGATGAATCATACGAATCCGACTCACCTCTACTGGTTAGTGTGCGAGAACAACGTGTTGTTATTCCGAACAAACGCTGCTTTGCTGTGTATACAAGTTTACAATCACGTTACTCTTAAAAAGAAACCAACACGAAACCGTTTGATAAATGGCCGTACAATTTTCTGTCGACAGAACTAACATCCGATCGCAATTCGGAGCGTGGATGCAAAAATCTTCACTTACACATGCTGATGAAGCGCTACTTGGAAACGCTTATGCTGCAGAGGCGCTTAATGCGGCGCCCCGCGGCTTTAAGTATTCGCATCTTCCCGTAAAATAAATGGTTCTCGCTACGGACTGAGTTTATATCCGAGTATAAAACAAAATACCCGGGAGTTAGGTACGATTTTTTATCCCGGCCGAACACATGGTACGTATAATTAATTGATAGGGTGATCCTCTTTCCTACGCGAATGCTTTTTCGTGTCTCAGCATTAATGATATAAAGGAAACAACGCCCGAAGGAAATTTGCTTGATAATCCTCGGACGTTTGCAAAAATTCTGAAAGTTATCTACGAGCATTCAGTTGAGCGTACATCGTTTTTTTCTCTTCGCCGAGGGCGGAAAAATTCCGTCGCGCATTGTCGGAAGGGAAGAAACCTTCTGATTAATTACGTTAAATACTCGATTTTTCTACCTCGGAACATCTTGGAAAAAATTAATCTTGATCAAACGTTCATTTCTTCGAATATCTTTAAAACAGTCCAAGCGTAGATATTTTATTAATTTTCTTGGAACGGCTGCACCATTCTCGTTCTCTAATTAAAGATGCGTTAATGAAAGCCATGGAGAACATCCCAAGCGGATACTGAGTGAAATTTAATTTAAAAACTACAGAAAAAAATAAAGAACAGAATGAGCATGAATTTTTCCCGTCGTGTTCTTGTTTGTTATAAATCGAAATCCGTATTACTAACAAGGGAGCCTCAAGAACTGCAAATCGCAGACTCTGATAAAACTCTATCAGTTTTTCCAGATTCCATGGAATGTTACTCAAGGACAGTGTCTATCGCGATGGAACGTATACTTTAAGGGGTGTAATTTTATTTCGAAGTTCGTTCCAAAATTTATCAAAATAATTTCTAAGAAAGAAATGCTTACCTCTAACTTACATCGTTTAGGCAGTCTTGTCAGTCACAAGTACGGAACGACGTATATTCTGCACTGATTGTGAGAAAAATAGGAAAAGATGAAAGTGAATTAATAAACATAGCTAAGAAAGAGGGTAGGCAAGTCACACGTAATCACATAAATGAAAAACCAAAAGTAATAGAAGAAAACTACGGAAACAGAGAAATAAGGAAGTTTTACCAAGGCAAAAAGAAAACAAGACAAATGGGACAGAGAATGTTGCCTTATCTAAATAATAGAGACGGGTACATACTGAGAAATATTAAAGGAAAAATAACTCATTATCTACGGTATTATTTAATCTAATATTAGAAGCAGTTTTCAGAGATTGGGAATACAAACACATGGGATCATATATCAACTAACGAACTGGAAAAAGTATTCAGGAAAATTGAAATGACAGGAAGGTTAATGGGCTAAAAATTAATAAGGATAAAATATAGGTAGTACCTAATAATGACAAATAACAGATTATGAACGAAGACATAGTCAATTTGAAATTGACACAAGAAGCTACAATTTTCAAACCATCATGACTCTACTAAAGTACTACTATTACTACCAAAATACTAGTAAAATGCTACCAAATTCGTGTTCGCTATGAGTTAAATAGAAATAATAAGTTAGTAATTTGAACAATCCAGGGTTAACCAAATAGCAGTATTGCGGTTGCTTATCATTATGATCACGTGACTTTCAGGATAAAATGAATACTCTGTATAACTATCAGCAGATTTTTGTTAAAATAGAATTTTACAAATTGTATACATCTTAAGTAATCTAATTTCTCTCATGGTAAATCGTACACACACAAAAATCTATTATCAATCTGAATATTTTTATTTATTCAGAAATCGAAACTTGAACTAAATCTTGTTGGTTAGAACATAAGAGTAAATTCTCTGAAAACACAATATACTCTTAGAACAGATAGTATAAATGTTTGCATTGAAGTATATTTCCTTCAAATGAACATTGTTATTGTCATAAGGAATAAATCTATGCAATCATAATGAGAAAGTATGTAGATTCAAAATAAAATCCCTTATACATTTGGGATAATGAATTACTACATAAAATTATTGAATGTTTTGTACTGAAAACATGAAATATCAAATTGAAATTACAATAATATTGAAACGTTTGAAACGAATTTTACCCCACCATTTATTGCACTAAAACTTATCCTGTCATTGGTTCCCTCTCTTTTTAAGGTTTAGGTTTTTTTTGCATATACATATGCTTTACTTGGCGTCGCACAGCGAACAGTGTTGTTGATTGTGAGTGTAAGTAAATCTACATGGATGCCCTAGCCGTTTCACAGCTACTTAGATAATGGGGTAGAATGGGGCTGATGCGCAGATGCTACCATTAAAATATTCGAACGTAAGTACGTCCGTGTTATCTAATATTAAAGGATTACTGGTTTAAAAAGCTTTGAAATAATACTTAGTGTTAGCGCGATTGTGTCGATAATATCTAGATATGGTAGGTGTGTGCATTAACAAACATATGTAGGTATTTACTAGTTATTAGTTTTCAGTAGGTAATACCAGCAAATTATTATACTGATATACGCATAACGTATATACCTCTACGCATCAATATCCAGTGCGCACTCCTAGAGTACCCCGATACGCTATCTTCTCCCAAACATTTGAAACTATATAGTATGACAGTAAATTGATTTAATTACATAATATTTCTTTATTTATTAGTTTTCCCATACCGAGGTTTTTTGGTGTTACAGACACAAAATTAGTAGGTAATTATTACCCTTGAATAATAGAAATGCTTAGATTAAGCAGTTAAGTATCATCAGTTCCATATACTTATATTTTGGAAGGAAATGGCAATACTTCAAATAATACTTTTACATACATCTATCTAGTGTACATAAATTATTAAGGCAAATCTAAAAAAAATATTTTTGTGTTGAAAATATTATATGTTCATAATGATTTTAGTATATTGATTACATTTGAACTAAAAAATCGCTTCGTCTAACAAATTCACGGGTTTGGAAAACTGAACAAATTTTATTTTCAGCATAAATACATCATCTTCTATAGGAGGATGTTATATTCAACGCGATTTATATTCAAATTGAGTAATTATTTTTTTGTGTATAAAGTAGTGAGAAATAACTATTATTGCCAAGAATTCCCAAATGAGGCTCTAAAAAGTTCCACAGAACAGTTGAAGGTATGTTCGATGTTGATTGTTATGTGATATAATAAACATAAAAGATCGCCTTCAAATAAAGTAGATTTATTATTTACAAGTTTACCATAATTAAGATACTGCAAACTGTCTTTCAATAATCCATATTACAAGTAGAATCAACATGTTTGTATGTATGTCTTTAGTTATTGTAATATCTCTTACCACAATTAAAAAGAAATAGCCGACCTCACGAGTTAACTAATGTTTTAATCTCACCCGTTTGAATCTTCACAGAGAACGTTTCTCCCCAGGGACCGTCCTAAAGTTTTAAGCACTCCCTCAGAGATTATTTTTTCTAATTGAATGAGGGAAGCGTTTTAGCCTTAAGAACGAAGTTTATAAATTGGTCTACCGTCCTCTTATATTTTTCATTTACAATCCAGAAGAAGGTCTACCATTACCCACCGTATAAATTCTTTCGCGGCAAAGAGGAGCTGGCGCAAACTTTATAATTAAAAGCAAATTCTCAAAACATTAACATCAACCGAAAAGATTAATAGCGAAGTTTTGTAAATTCGGGCATTTGATCGTCACGGCGAAACAATTTCGTACATCTCGGCAAAGAATTTAAGGAAAGAAGGATAAAATAATTATCTAAAATCCATAAATATTTTCGTGAGCGTTAGAAAGAATTAAGCAGGTTAATTTGAATTTGTTACAATAAAAATGTGAATAAAATAGGGTACAAGTAATTAAAACTTTTAATAAAGGAGCCGCTTTAGATCTCAAAATGTTTCAACACAATAAATGGAAGAAATATTAATTTTATTTGAATGTTTTCAGCAAATATGGCCGATCAAAATACATTTTATTCCATCGGAATTACTTACAAAATCGATTTTTCTAGAAGCACCTTTAATGTTTTCATCGTTCCTCTTTATCCCGCTTCCGTAGGAAGACTAGTTTTACGGGGCTTAGTTCTAAGATACCTTGTACAAGTGCCCCGGATTTTACCTTTAATTAGATTGTTCACTGCTTTAACGTATCTTGGTTGGAAAACTACACAGAATAACATAAAATTCCTTTAAAGAAAGAGGTTGAATATACTAGAGTACGATAGCGTGACCTCATTTAATGGACCATTTTAATCACTCACCTCATGAAGCTCAAATTAACATTACTTCTCAAAACGCTGGGTTGCTTATACAAGATTATTCCTTTCAACATAACTTCTGATTGGATTGGTTTAATGAAATAATAATTAATTTGAAAAACGTTTTGGCAGTATTAACACTGTCTGTTTCAATTGCTGGAAGATTTAATTATTTCAATTAATGTTTTGCCGTGGCCGCTCCGTTCACCGGATTTAAACCCCATTGAATATGTGTGGTATATCATGGGCAGGAGATTGTCCACTTTGCACCATGCTCCACAGACTCTGGCACATTTTATCCACGAAAAAGTTGCTTAGGACGAGGTGCCACAAGTAGATACCGACCATCTCATTTTGTCGATGCCTAGACTTGAACAGGAATGTACTCAGCTATGGTGTTACGGTTTCTTTACTTCGCTTACCTCGAATTAGTTCTCCGCTAGTCAAGCTTTTGTAATCCCATTTTCCCCTATGTCCGTCCTCTACCTTCTTTTACTTTCAGAGATGCTCCTACGTCTTGTAATTCCTCAACGTAACATTATCGTTTAATTTTTGGCTTTCAAATTTTGTTTTCTTTCCCCTGTTTGTGCGGCTTAGCTAGAATTTAGATCTTTTAGTCTCACTTACTTACAGATAATTTCCTCATACTTAATACGGTCTTAGATTTTCGTTTAATTTCTTTCAATTTTAGTAAATTCCTTCTATTGCATGTTTTGACATTTGACGTTTCACTTCTAGGAAGGTTAAGGTTTGTTTGATATACACATCCCGGCATTATCGATTCCACGCATCGATTCGAGTTGTCGGTTGACCGTGTTCCTTTCATCTGCCCTATTCTGTGTTTACATCTTTTCGACGTTAGAGGGCACCTCGATGTCCTAATTCTTATTTTATTTATCTGTCTTCTGATTGGTTGGATGACGTATTCTTGCTTCCGCTTCCTTCCGGCTGGCTGGCCATTCTGGGTTGTTGTTCAGACGTGTTCTTACGAGTACATTTTGGAAATTTTGGATATTTTCACACATCTGTGGATTTTATTGGAAGATTGCTTGAAATAATTATTGGCCGTATCTTCGCTTGTGTTTGGTGTGGAATTTTTGTGAATATCACGACTGATGGGCTCGATATATTGGGATTTAATTTGTGAACACGCGCGTTTGCACCGCCATATCTGTTTCTTTCTTCTCCTCGTTGTAAAACATCGTTATTTAACGTTAAGCAGATCTTTCTTTTAAATCAGTAACTTTGAGGTTTCTGTGTTTTTAGAGGTTTTTTTTTACCGCCTTTATTTTTGAATTTTGGAATTTTCCCATCGTTATATGTGAGATTTTGAACAACCCGTGCGGCTGAGGACTTCTACGACCTTTTTAAGTCCCTTTGGAGAATCCTACCTACCTCCTTTAGAAAGTCAGTGGACCATCTGCTTCGGGTATTACCAAGTCTGCCCAGAGGCTACGATCTGTTCGGATAGGAGATGATTTGCAAGGCCGTACTAGCTGTTTGAGAACAATGAACTAAGTTTGCACGTTTCTTTTTTTTTATTTGTAAATTTTGTCTGCGATTAAAAATTGTTTTTAGTAAATAACCAACCCCGATCACTTTTTAATTTTTTTATTCAACGATACTGTATTTTTTTATATTATACCAAGGATCGGAGGGTATCATTTAGTTCAAAAAAATAATTAACTTTAATATTCAGATAGCTTTTCATTTTTTTTTAACGACTTCAAAATATATTTAAGACATCAACCGATTAAATATCGGGCTGTAATATACTAGTATAATCAAGACAAATATTTAGTTCTATTTTAATAGTTTTTTTTTTGTACTGTAAAACTTTTCTTAAATTTAAAATTAACTTTTAGCCTAAGAATTTTCTTTATACTTCCTTATATATAGTGTGTAAACTGACTGCGTTGGCCAAAGCGTTCGGTGTTCGAATCCTACCGTAGGATTTTCTGTTATAGTTTTACAATATTTCATTTCAGTTTACTGAGACAGAGTATTATTTATTTTCTTGAATTTTACGTCATATTTTATTCTTTTTTTGACACTCGTTACTAGCGTTTACTGATAGAGAGTATCAGATTTATTATTTGAATTTTTTTGTCAAATATAACCAACATTTTTTTTATTAACCATTTTATTAATAAAAGTTTAACTGTTTTATCTGTGAATTCATTCTTTTATTTTTTTTGTCTATGAGTTTATTTGAAAACCGTTTTACCCCTCGATTTTATTTATCACCTTGGATTCCTGCTTATCAGGGGGCATGACAGGGTAAGTAATTCCTAAGCAGGTGGCGCCGAAATTTATTTTCCATCTTGGGTTGTATTTCGATCAAGCCACTCCCTCGCCGACGAGCCGAATATCCACCCACTCCTTCGAAGGTTTGTAAAACGGAGGTGCATCACCTTTTGTCTTTTTATTTTGGGTTCTTGCCTCGCGATTTTTCACAGTACTCGACCGTCACTTTCGGTGCCGGAAATTTAGGTAACAATGGGATCGAAAAAAGTTAATAATGTATTTACATTATTAACTTTTTTGGTATTATATCTTGATAAAATTTCTTGCGGATGTTATTGTTTCATCTTTAATTCAATTTTACAGATGACATTAATACATGATTTTTGAAGCAAAAAAGTATTCATAACGTGCAACTAGTAGTTTTTATAAAAATACTAAAAATTGTTTTTCAAATAATAAGCTAACTGTGAATAAACGCAAAGCAGCAATGATTATCTTTAGAACAAACTAAAATTAGATAAACCAATTTTGATCGAGCTAGAAAATTAACAAATTAGTGATATTATTAAATACCTTGGATTGCACATATAGTAGAATACCTACTTTGGTTAGAATATATTTAAGTATTAAAAAAAAAACTATTCTGTTTGCTATAAAGTTAGAATTCTCAAATTTTGCACTCGTCTAGAATCTTTGAAAATGGTATCACCTAAATTTTGAATCTATTATCAGCTATGGCATCATATATTAGGCAAGTAACACAAAAAATCAGCAATTGTTTGTTCGTTTCACTAATAAATTTTTAAATTTACAAATGGTTTTAAATCAGTAAACAAAAACGTTACATTCATTAGTCGAAATAAAATCACCATTCGTTAATCCCTACAGCACTGTTGATGGCGCGTTATGGTCTTTCGGAATATATAACAGCAAGTATATTTGTTGCAAATATATTGCCAGTGAGCGTATTTAACCGGTAGAACGGACAAACATAGACAATAATTGTTTTTATTTAATTATTGCACTGGTTGTCGAACAAAGTTAGTTAAGTCCCAATAACAGCCGCTATTATTCTGAAAATGCGTACGTATCCAGCTGTGAATGCGGTAGAAAATATAATTAGCCATACGTATGAAGTGATGTGTAAATTTTGTGCCCGTATGATTAACGTGAGTTGTCTAGTTGCGCGGTTTCATTTGTAAGAGGACCTCAACTTATTTTAAACAAATATAAATAAGTACACTGCCCGACAAAATTAATGTCATCGTCTATAGCGCTGTGACTATCCAAACTGCTCATCATTGGAACAGGCACGCGTTCGGCTCGCATCGGCTTATGGGGATTGGAAGTACATTGGGGTACTTACGTGTAACATAATTGACCATTATAAAAATTAGATAGGAAAAACGAAAATTTGCTGTGCATCGCGACATTAATTTGTCGGACGGTGTACACATGTTCGTATACTCGCTGTTACAGCTTAGTGAGTGTATAAGAGGATAATTAATTATGAAAGTAATAGGAAATGGTATTACTGGGAAGACAAGCTAGAAAGTTTTGCGTTGATCAACAGTAAGATTACATAAATTTTACTGGGAAAAACACAATAAATTAGTTGTTGGTTAAGTTATTCTGTTTTCTGACAACTAATTTACTTAAGCACGATCTGCTTACTGACTTGGACAGTTTGTTTTATACGGTCTGTCGGATCGTTCAAATTTACTTGACATGTCAAAATAATAGTAACGCCAGAGTACATCGAGTAAAGACAAGAGAGGAGTTATAGCGGTCCAGATTTCTAAACCTAACTTCACACAAACAACAGCTTCCCAAAATGGCAGTTTGTTATTGTTTACGTTCGTACCTACACAAATTAGTTTACTCCTCCGTTTAATCTATATGATTTACTTGTTTTATTTATTTATTTTACGTATTTGATTAGTTTTGAATTACTCCTGCAGTTTTAAAAACATTTAATGAACTATGATGTTCTTGCGTAAAAGGTAAGATCGGTGGCCAGTGGCCATAACATTTACATACTTTCTTATATATTATATTGTTAGGTTTAAGTGAAATAACTCAAATTATCGTGAAAAAAGACACCAATGGGTATCATGTTGTAGTGCCAGTCACTCTCGCAAGATACATTTTGATGCTAACGATGGTCGCAGTTTGTTGCTTTCCGAATGAATCTAATATATATGACACGACAAGAATTAAGAAAGTACATGAATAAGAAGAATTCCTAGGTCACATTAAATCAATTTATTTGTTACACATTTTAAGCTATATTGCTATTTATCGCTGTAACTAACCTAATTCATTTTATGTCCACTTTTTAAAATAATGTGATTTTGGTTTGAACTGCATTATATTGGTATAAATTTTAATCGCATTTATTCATATTATAGACAATTCGATATTATATAGTCTACGTCTGAACTTTATCCACTTGTGCACCCCCGGACATTATTGTTGACAAACCAGTGCAGGGTTGGTTGTTAGAAATGAAGTAGTCGAATAGAAATGAACAATCTTTGTATCGCACAGAACGATATAGTCTTAACTCTTGAACCCTAATTAAAAGTTATTGTGTATTCATGTCAGAAATTTGAAAGTCCCTTCCACGGATGCTGTTGCATTTTTATTAATTTATTTGAGAAAGAGCCACAACATATTTATTCCTGGAAGAATCTGTTACACTATAAAAATATAAACAAAGATTTATTTCACAAAAAGGAAAGAATACGAACATAATTATTGTAAAACACTTGCAAATGTATGTATCACTTAATCAAACATTATTTTACTGGAATCGTGTTTTTTATTACTATAAACTGTTCATAAATATTGCAACAAAATCAGAATAAAAAACGCAATAAATTTGTGTATTTTTTAATCCATTTTTCTATTTCCTTAAAAATAAATTATTCTACGCGTTCGAAAATTCCCGGCAACAGCTTTACAAAATGGCAGCTGGGCTTGAAGGTCATTCAAAACGGACCACTCAAGAACAATGGATTTTTGCGAACATGTTCTTACTGTCATATACTGTGGTATGCTGATCGACAGGATGGTTTATCTAACTAAATACACAGTGTTTGTAGTACAAACTATGTAATCAAATGAATACGTAACTTAAGTAACAATAAGGTTTGAAATACTAATTATGAAACGAAGCAAGCGGATTAATTTGGTATAATTTGGGGGAAACATAACTTCAGCACCTTGTCAAGGAGTTTATTCAAATTTAAATTGACATTTTGCTGTCATTTGCAAACATTTTTCCCAAAAAGGCTCGGTAAGTGCCGCCAGTAGTTAACACGTGCAACTCATGATTCGACAGAGCCGTATACAGCAAATTGTCAAAGTTGCAGGTCGTGCACTTAAGTAAGAATCATGTGACATTAGCATATATTCAGCAATAAATATATTTTTTGAACATGATTACACTTTCTTACTTTCTTGGGTATGCCGGTTTTTGTTTAAATTATAAAGACGTTTTACAATTCGAAAATTTAATTTTTTCCTTTTTCAAAATTATATTTTTTTGTCATTAGTTATTTCCGTTTTGTTACTTTTTTTTTCATTAGTAGAGTAATGTACGGGGTACGCGATAAAGAATAAGTTATAGTAAAATAAAGGCGCAAGTGTTATTTTGTGTTACAAATTTAATATACGAATATAGTGCACATGCGTAATGCACTGCGAATGGTGGAGGAATGGTGCCTTTCGCAAAGACTCTCAGTTAATCCACAAAAAACAAAGTTGGTTGCCTTAACCAACATGAGGAAACTCAATGACCTAGGCGGCGTTAGACTGTTTGAACAGGAGTTTAACCATTATTATTACAATTAACCAAGGAAGTAAAGTATCTGGGTGTTACCCTCGATGCGAAACTGAGCTGGAAAAATCACTAATCACTTAGTCAAAACAACGACCAGGGCTACGCAACTATTCTGGCGCTGCAGGAGAGTTGCTGGCAAAACCTGGGGATTAAAGCCGAGGATGATCCATTGGCTATATACTGCCGTGATAAGATCAGTGATAACATACGGGGCAGTAGCCTGATGTAGGAGGACAGAAGTGCCCTCCACAGTGAAGCTGCTAACCGCTATCCAGAGACAGGCATTGCTGGGTATCACTGGTGCAATTAACAGCAGAGGGACCGCCTCTTTGGAGACCATTGTGAGCCCCCCCCGTTGGAGATTTATGTGAGAGCGGAGGCAATGAATGCGATCCTTAGACTGAAGGCCAACAACCTCTGGCACTCCAACTTCAAGGTAGGAGGGCACACTTATACTACGTGCACGATGCTGGACGGGCCATTGCTGCAAATGCCGGCGAACAGCATGGCACCCGAAATTATCTTCACTGAAAAGGTGAAAATCTCCATACCGAACACAGACCAGGCACGTAGTGAAATCACTGCTAATGATAACTGGTGCACGGAGTCCAAATCCAGCCAGTGCACAGGAGTCGGTATTTGTGGGCCCAGTCCTAATCAAAGGATATCCATGAGCCTGGGGAAACATACAACGGTCTTCCAGGCAGAGGTATTCGCCCTTGCAGCCTGTGCAGAAACGATTGCAAAAGGGAGCTTCATGAGGAGGAAAATTAATATAAAATTAATATTATGACTGACAGCCAGGCTGTCATTAAGGCAATCTCGACCCCGTAACTAGGTCAAAACTAGTTAGGGACTGCAAACAATCCCTCAATTCACTGACATGAGACTACACGGTGTTTCTGATTTGGGTGCCGGGACATGAGGATATAAAGGGCAATGTAATAGCCGACGAACTAGCCAAGGAGGGCTCTAAAAGACACTTCATAGGTCCAGAGCCCTGAATATTACTAAGGATTCCGCAAGAAGGGAGATCTGGACCTGGTTAGATAAAGAAAGTACAAAGAAATGGAGGTCGACTGAAGGTCAACTCTATACCAAAGCGCTGATAGGGGATGGGGATGCGAGTTTCTCTGATGACCTACTCAGGCGCGGGTTGGTAACTGGACACTGTCCCCTGAAAAAGCATCTATATACAATACAGGCCGGGTAAGCGAACCGTGGTGTAGAAGATGCGAACTACAGGAGGAAACGAGTGTACATGTAATCTGCACATGTGAGGAACTGAAGGTACTCAGGCAGAAATATTTCGCTATTGGAGCTCTCGAAGGTTCTCAAGTTTCCACTGGGCAAGATACTGGGCTTTATAGAGAACACCAAGCTGCTAGAGTGGAAATAAAGAGAATTAATAGGGATGGTACAATGAGCACCTAGCTCAAGTGCCCCGACATTAAGTGCCCACCCTAATTTTAATGAATGAATACGTTATCGCGATCGCAGTTAGCTACTGGTAACGTGTTATTGTAAACCGTGATGCGATTTTTACCACACCACTAATACATTGTAATGACTCTTGTAAAACGTAAGCACCAGCCGCGCTGGACTAGGGTTTGCGTAGGTACAATCGGTAATGAGAGGGAGAATCAATTAGAGAAAGAGGCGGTGTCTAGGAATAAACTTAATAGTGATTGGCAGGGTAGGTGAGATAGTACTTTAAATAGGAGGTGAACTACAAAACTTATCGACAACGTTATACGTGTTAGGGGAATTAGGGTTAATTTGTCGTATCAGGCGGTAGAATTAATAATAGGTTACGGTAATTCTAAATCATGCTTTTGTAAATTTGGGAGGGTTAATGATTCGCATTGTCAATGTGGTGGGGTAAATAAAGCAGGACCTGTTTTATTTGAATGTCCACTCAATGATGAGTTCCCAAGTAGCACATAATATTTAACCAATATTAGCCTAATATAAAACTAATATTACAATGTTTTTTTTAATATTACATATATGAAAATAATATTATATAATTATTATAAATCTAATATTTTGTTTTGAATATTTTATTTATATTCATATGATATTACAAATTTAGATATGTTACTGGAGTACTTGTTTTTTCCTTGATTTACTCTAATACACCCCAATGATCTGTATTAAGTATTCAGTTTTGTTCTTATTGACATTCTTGACTTGTTGCATTAGTTTCTTTCAAAAGTATAATATTACTTTAATATGTATTTTACATTAAAAAAAATATTTGTATTAGAATATATATTTTATATCATTTAAATATTTCAAATGTTGTCACAGCTCGTGCAACTTCGTACACATTCGTTCGCTTTTGTTTATGATGGCGTTGGCGTCACCTGTGGCGTTTGTGTAATGGAGGGCCGTGGTTAGGCCGTGATACGTTAGAAATAGCCAAATATATTTACAACTGGGCTTTGTTTTTAAGATGTAAGTATTTCGCTATGTGCTAATGTGAAATTATAACATCTTAAACATGTTTTTTTTTTATTTGATAGCAGTAGCTAAAAAGTGCTTAATATCCAATAGTAAACACTCAATCGTGATTCTGGAGTCATTTTACACTCATCCAGTCCAGTATTTTGGTCATCGGGCCTGCCGGGCTATTCTACATATTACCCTTATTTTCTAATTCAGGTTACAGGTATTGAACTTAACCTACAAAATCATAAACATAAAAATAAACAAAATGGATACACAATCTTGTACTTGCAACAAAGTTAATACAAGAGATTAGATTACCGATTTATGTTAACGTTGAAAGAGCAGTTTATTGCACTTGTATAGCAAACTCTTTTTTTTTCAATTTGAATTGGTAAATTGAATTTCAATAGGTCTGTTCTGTAACCACCGTGAAGTTTTACATCTAATATTCCACCGCCTTATGAAAAAAGTGCAGTATTTCCGGATAATTGCACTCCAGAGGGGTTCCACCAGTACAAAATTTCTTGAAACTCCAGTTTTTGTTTCGGGAATATTTCACAGAATAATATCACCTCAGTTATCTACATCAGAGATAGTCATTATTGTTAATTCATCAGTTCTACAAGCACCTGCAACGCTCATAATTAAAGCAGCCTATAATTACATCATGTAAAGGTAATTTATATAATAAATTCCGAACAGTGGCAAGTCCTGCTTTACGAATTTCAGCTGGTGTGTACGACAAATTATCATTGTCTGTGATATCATTCGAAGTATTGTATAGAAATGTTTATAATAAATGTTTATATTAAATTTCAATTAAATTAGTTTTATTTACTATTGCTGAATACTTAAAATAGTATTTAAACCAATTTTCTAATATTTCTGTTATATTTATATCTTCAAATATTTGTTATATTAGTATATATAGTATATTTCAAACCAAGGGAGGAAAATGCTATTCCAAGCCTTGCCCAAGACTTGCAATAGCACTTTCCTCTCTTGGTTTGAAATATATTATACTAATATAACAAATATTTGGAAAACATATAACAGAAATATTAGAAAATTATATAAAATAAATATTAAAAAATAATATAAAATAAATATTAAAAATACATATAAAAGAAATATTAGAATATCATATTAAACTCATATTACAAAGTAATATGCATAAAATATTTAAAAAACTGTCGTTTATGGTATAAAAAAAATATTTAATTTTTATATTTATTTAATACTTTTGTGCTACTTGGGTTGCTATTGTGTACGGAAGTTAGGGCTTTAACTAAGGGATTAAATTGGCAGCGCCGCGAAACAGATATTAGGAAAAACGGGTAGGTTAATTGGTGGAAATTTTTTGGTAATGCTGCTAAAGAAATAGATAGATGATATTTAGATAATTAGTAGTGTAGTACGTATTGTAAAGGAATATTTCATACGTTTCAGTAGTTTAAATTAGTGTTAAGTAAGTAAGTGAGTAAGTATCTCCAAAGACCATTACAATGGTAAAGAAAAAGTCATGCAAAAAGAGAAAATATAATTATTAATATAATTACTGTTGTTTTATTTGCTTTCAATTCATTATGACGGTGCCTCATCCCACTGATAGAGCAGTCAACTTCATGTTCCGCGAAGAGCCGAGAAGCTACCTCGACAGGGCATAGGTATCGAAATTGAAAGGACGTGGAGGCTACCTCTTCCAGATTCAGAAGGATAATAATAATAATTTGCTGGCTATCAGTAACAAGGTCTGAGTCCACTTGCCACGTCCTGCTTCCAGAGTAAAGGTTTTGTATAGTTTTCCCTTACTTCTTGACGAACGCGGGGGGATAACTAAAGTTGTCTTATGTGCGCGCATATAATAACAACTGATAGCTGACCGGTTTGTCATAGTTTTGTTATTGAAATTAATTAGTTAGAGCAGTAACGTTTTCAATTGATAAGGAATTCGTATAGTACTTAGAATAGGTAGCCTCGTGTAGTACCTTTAGATGGTACACAGGATTCAGGATGAATTGTAGTTATTTAGCTTTTCATAAATAAAGTGCAAATGAAGTATCTTGTTTATAAGATAATGTTGATAATTCAGAGAATAAACGTTCTTTCAGGTCAATGATCTGCCACACCTTTCATTTCTCTCCACGGATTACCTGTCTTTGTTGACCACGCGGGATATCATCCGTCGCATTACAATTCCTTCACCGTCGTCAAATAAATCCGGACGACTTCCACACGTCGGAATATCGGCGTCGAAATTAATAAGAACAAGTAGTAATACAATCTCCAAGAACGGCGATCGGATTCCGCCCTATCGGCGAGGACAAAGGGATTGGAAAGCGGGCGAACTCGGACGATATCAATAACTCCAGACAACGAGATCAGCGCCGTAGATAGGGGACGGATTAAAGCGACGGAACTGGCTTCTGGGGATTTTGGCGAGGCACGACGGACGTGCGCGGGGACAGAGGTGGGTTTTAACGTCACCGTTTATCGCGAAGAATGCCCTCTCTAGGCGATATTCCTGGTCTGAAATATGATTATTGTCATTTATTGACGTCGTAAAGGGCACAAGTCGACGCGATTCTTTCCTATCCTGTGTAAACGTGACGGTGAATTATTCATAGCGCGTCGAGATAAATAAAAAAGACAAGCCCCAGGAAGGGAAACGAAGGAATGTTTTAGTGTATTGTACAGGGACGTTTAAAAGATTTCAACAGGTGAAAACTGATTTCAAAGGAAAGCTGGGATAAGGGTATGTTATAAAACACCCTCGGCCGATTCTGCAATGGTTTATTCAAATTTGAATTTATCGTCGAATCAAAGTAACAAGCTGTATTGGGAGTTGTCAACAACTTGATTACGATCGGTCAGTCAAAATGTATTTTTATCTTCTCATATCATAATAAAAGTCAATAGGATTGCTAATTGTGTAATATCCACATATGAAAGAAAAAGTTGCTAAACTTAAGACCTACAGCGGGAACAATCGCGTAATATTACTACGAAAATATGCTACTGAAGCACTGGGAGAAACCTCGCAATATTACTGTAAAGTGTAGATGAAATAAAATGAGTATTCGTTGGTTAGTACTCGTTATTTGCCGAGATCCGAATGCGCTGAGAAAAATACTGGACTTTATATCAATAATCTACACTCATCGAGTGAATTTCTCATCGATAGAACGAAATGTGTCATTGTTATGATAAAGTATTGAATGATATCGTCTTCGTTAGTTTATTGGTTTGCAATTTACTGCAAGAACGAGCAGATAGTATACCTTAATGAAAAGTGTACTGCAGTGATTGAATTACCGACTTACGCCGCGGTCGCTGACTGAGTGAGAGTTTGGGTCTAAACGTACGTTTAAGGGGACGGGAGGCTGGAATCGAGAATAATACTTCAAACACGATACTAATTATAGTTAATTTACTCTTGAATGAATACTAAACACGCTTGGTAGACACAAATTCATATTTCCATTCCCTTTTCTGTTTGTATGGTGATTCCACCACAATGGACCATGAGCCCGTGCCATGGTGGCATTCTTATGGTTAATTGTTTAGGCAAATCCTTTTGATGTTTTTTGGTGATTACCAATGCGTGATATCGATCTTTTAATATTACATTTGCTGCAATTGAGTAAAGGATGCGATTATTTCATCAACGAATTAAGTTCATTATTTTAATTACAAGCTTACTCTATAATAATAATTAAAATTTACTACGAATTTATTTATGAATAACATACAATGAATCACACACACCAAGTAACCACTGGTAATTAGCATTTCAACAAGTAATATTCATTCTATTGATGCCTTTCTTCATTCTCTATTGGAGTTTATACATAAAATTGATAAGTCGCGGTTATTCAGTCAACCAAATAAAGCTATTGAAAGAAAACTGGTGTTCTTTACAACAATAACATATTTGATTGAGCCAATCAAGCTACCACTTTATTTTCAACGATTTTGGAATTCATTAATACAAGGTATGATTTATTATTCAATAAATCTCGTCGTCGTTTAATAAAATCTTTTTCATTGGTTCGATGAAGTTCTTTGGACCAACTTTAATGTATTATTTCATTCGAACAATGATTTGTGTAACTGTTTCAGGACCCATTTTTGGTTCAGTGTGTAACCATTACCTATATGCAACTGCAGTAACTTTCGGCAAAAGTAACAAAATAACGAAAGTAGATAGAGTCGAGACCTTCAACAAATTACGTAGAAAAACACCTTAATATACTTTATTATTAAACATTTAATTTTCATATTTGAATGTTACATATGTGAGGTATAATTTAATGGCTTTTGGTTCATGTTAGCGTGGACACGTAGTATAATTACAATTTAATGGCCTAAGAAAGAATCCCCATTTTTTTTTGGCGAAACAGTTGTGGTATTTTTTTCTTTAATTTCCTTTCAAACTTTTTTTTTGAATACAAATCTTATAAGCCAAAAGACCTGTACATCCGTAATAATTTGAAACTTTTCTTTGGAATAAAAAAATAAAGGAAAGTAAGCTCCTGGACCCTATTTTAGGTTTCTCCTGATATTCTAATTCTCAAATAAATCCCGTTAAATATATATACAAAGTATTGTTTCTTTATTCCTTTAATATAGGTATACCTATGTATGCATAAAGAACATCCCATTATATCGAAAATAAATAAAAATTCGAAACAAGGATTCGTTATTCGTTTATATTATTAAAAAAAAAAACAGCAGAGACTTATTTATCTCAACGCCTTTATTCACAGCAATATAAACAAATCACTGTTTGAATTATTATTGGTTTCTCATAGTCTGACTAGGTACTTTTAAAAGTTTACAAGGTCCTTAGATATTTTATACAATGACAGTGCTCCGTATATTAAATAAATCGCAAAGATATACATAGGTATTCCTCAACACTGTTACAGTAGCAAATTAGCAAACTAATGTACTAACGGTGTATTGAAAATCACATTTTAAACCGTGGATTTTAAATGAATGAATGCCTTAATACCTTAAGAAACGCATTTTTTATGATGCTATTGTTTGCAGCTGACGCTTTTATTAAGAGAAAGGAACAGTTTAGAATACATTACTACTCCAAAATATTTGCCTAAATATGAAAATTGCTTTCACTATATTTAATATTATCTTAGCATTTTTTTGATTAATTTTCGCTGTTTATTTAACTGATAAGAAAAAATCGGCTATTTTGAGCAATATTAATAATTACTAATAATAAATAATTTATTGTGTAAATTTATATAATATAAATAAAAGAGATGTTGCTAAAAATATTCGATTTTTTCCCATCAACTATCTTAGCTATGTTCGGAACACAGCTGAGCAGTGAGCGTGTAGCATTGCGCTTCAATTTTAATTTCAATTATCAATTTGGATATATCTACAGTAACCTATTCAACAAGAATAACGAAAGTATCAAATTCGTAATAACGAATACAAACAACAACGAAAGTAAGGATCAGGCGAGTATATAACTTGAATTTGTATTTATATTCTACTAAAAAGGTACAATGTGGAAATTTCCAATTTATTTAAAAAATACGGCCTTTTGCGTGATTTTATGCTGAGTATTAATTTCCACATTGGCGAAATATTTATTTTTTTTAGAGTAAATTTGCAACGGTAAATTGATTTAATTTTTAGTATATTTTCACAAATTTGCTGAAATTTCCCATTTTCTTTTCATTTCTTCTTTTTCCTTAACTAACTGCTCATCAAATCGCATAGTCTCATGTTTTTCTAAACAATAAAAGTCTTTGGAACTTCTAACCGTAGAAATGTGTAAGAAAGTCTTTCCAGGTAAGGTTCGCTCATGTAAACTATTAAGAAAAAAGGATCTCAAATATATTTTTCGTTTAAAGGTATATTTTCTGTAATCTTTAGTCACCCCTACTAATGTAAAGTTACTACAATCGTAACGACCGGTATTTCATTGCGATCGTGTAAATATTGCTTGATCTGAAGCATATTACTCCTCCTGTAACTTGGAAACCATATTAATATGAGAAGTTCTGAGATTAATCTGTGGACGTCATCTAACTTTGCAGCGGACAATTGCTGCAACTTATTAAGCTTATATGTTGTTCAATGCACATATCTATACTAGGGCAGTACAGGCAATTTCCTAATTATGGTAAATTAAGGGTGCAGATCTATGCGACTCTCATTGAGAACTAAATGCTTTCTAATTTGCTTCTGATTTTTATCATTTGATATAGAACAGGGTTGTGTGATATAATAGAATTATCGATTTAACTACACTCTTACAGGGATGATGCAGCGCTCTTCTTTATTCAGCGTAAGTGAATTTGGTATGTCACTTCTCACTACTCGTTGCAGTTTTGCTTCTTATGAATGCTTTCCTTATTCTTCCTGTCACCTTTCATCTTATTAAACTAAATAATTAAATTTCATTCCAAGTACGTTTAGCTTTCTGTACTTCCTTACAGTTTCTAATTTTGCTTTCTATACTTATTCGACCGAAATACTTTTCACTTTTCATAAGTGCTAACATCATGCCAGCTGTCTTCATTATATAAATTTCATCAAATATGATTTTTTTACTTCTATCCTAAGACCTTCGGTCCTTATTTCATTTCCTCTTCATATACTTTTCGCACTGCTGAGATGATTGATTGTCGCTTCTTGGAATTTATTCTAGTGACGAAGTCACAGTGGCATCATACCACCTTACGTGTTACGAATTGATTTATAGATTATGAACACTTGCACTTTTACTCTTTCAATAATTTGTTTTTGTGTACATATAAATCTTCGTTTCTGCTATTAATTTCAATTTCATTTTTGTTTGGTTCCTCCATCAGTGCTCTTAAATAATTAGAAAACTCTATTTGGTTCGTTATTATTGTTAGAACTTCTGCTTGTCCTGCTTCGTTTTCTTTTGAAGTAATTAGCAATTGAAACACTTCGTTACACATTGTTAAGTAAATTAATTTATACCTTTATTTTTGTAATTTATTATTTGGTTAAATAAAAAGACATTATTATCTAGCATACCTCCTATTTAAAGTAATATGCCACCTATTCTACCAATCATTATTAAGTTTATCCCTAAACGCTTTTTTAAATACGCTAGCCGAAACTTGTGCAAATGTAATAATCGCGCTATCTCCCCTAGACACCGTCTCTTTCGCTAATTGATCTGCTCTGTCATTATCGATTGTACCTATGTGAGCCCTGGTCCAAAAAAGTTTTATATCCTCCTCACACAACGTATTCTAAGTATCTAATAACCAATCAGCCGGATTTTTTAAGTTCCCTAACGCCTCTAATACAGATAATCTATATATGGTTATAATTCTCACGTCCCGTATAAATTCCCATTCGCCCCTAATATAAACTGCTGCCTGATTTATCACAACTAATTCTGCTTGAAAAATATTGCAATCGTCCCCTAATTTAAACTTTCGATTATGTATTTCAATACCTCTATTAAAAACAACAAAAGCTCCCTTGTACCACCCTCACCCTTCGATCCATCTCCTCTCCAAAACTGTTATAAATTTATTATAAGTTAATACTTTTTAATCCGGCTGGATGAATTCGACCCCCCATATCTACTCGCTTTTCTAAATCGCCCAATTTTATTCGCGTCCTACGAAATTTGAGTTCCCTTAATTGTAAATCTACTGGTAAAATACCCAAAATAACGCACGCTGCGTCTACCGAAATAGATGATTAATAGAAATACAAGTAAATTTTTGATACTACTCAAACTACTGAGGCAGATTTCGTTATTGAATTAAATTCGAAAGTCTACAAAATTAAATTTATTGTAGAAAAAGAAATGAAAACCCTATTTTATTTCTTAAAATGCTTAGTAAAAGAAACAACTATAAATGAAAAATAGACATCTATAGAAAATAAACTAATACCAAGAGTTTCACAATGGCAGGTTTAGATAAGTGCAGCCAATATACGACGACACTATAGTGCTGTAGTGTCTGCTGTAGATTCGTGATCCTGGAAATTTTCTCCTGGTCGAACTGTGTGAATGGTTTCAACGTAATAAACTGCACATTAACGCTTCAAAAACTTTTAGCGATCTACTAAAGCGCGAAACTTCTGCTACCTTAGGGGTGCTTTTGGATGAAATACTAAGCTGGTATAACCATTGCTGTCAGTTAATATATAGTTTAAATATGTCGTGATATCAGATCCGGAATTTTAAGTATTGAGTCACAACTGCTAGGAGACATGCTATTATGGTCAGGTTTTCATTAGAGTGTCGATGTCGTACGGTATTGTCATTTGGGGTTTCTCGTTGCATACACATGATATTTTTCTTGCCCAAAAGCGAATAATTCGTTGCATCGCAGGCATTATTAGCAATGAAAAATGCAGATCATGGTTCAAGAGATTTGGAATATTACTTCTACCTAGTGTATATATTCTAGAAACTCTAGTATATGTTTATAATAATAGCAATAAATTTTGGCTAAATTCTGATGTTCATTCATACAGCACGAGAAATAGAGCAAATATCAGATTGCCTTTAAATCAATTCGAAATCACTAAGAGATCTCCGATTCGGTAGGACTTCGTCTTTTTAAATTGTTGCCCGATGCTGTTAAGGGACTATAAACCTCAAATAGATTTAAATCTGTTTTGCGAAATCTTTGTTTAAAAATTGCGTTTACTCGCTTGACGAATATGTGGTTATCCCAGGGGTACAATAATGTTTAGTATCTTTTTATTTTAATTTTATTTCTGTTTAATTCAATTTTACATTATATCTACCACTAACCACTATACTTTTCGTATTTTTTTGGTCAAATATCTATCTATCTAGCCATAAAATTATAGGTATTAATTTCCTAATTAGCAAATAAATAAATTTTCCGCTTAATAAGGCGGGATTTGACAAAGAAGGAGCGAAAATAGTTATTCTTCCATATGTATATGGAAGGGTGATGTTACACTGCGACCTAAAAGATCTATTGTGTCCTGTTCTTCTATAGATGCAGTCTATCGAAACTTTAATATAAACACTATGTGAGAAGCATTGCAGTCTTAATTTCAGTAGAAAACCGTGACAAAAGGTTTGTTAAATTGCCTTTCTATAGGTTTTCAAAAGGTTTAGACGATATTTTTAAAGAACAGACTTTGGGCATAAGCTTCACCTCGCGAAATATATTAAGAAACCTTTTTGAGCACGCGAAAAACAAACATCATCTCGATGAAAAATCGGCAATTTACAAAATTGGGTGTAGTGGCTGTAATGAGGTTTGCATTGGGCAAGCAAATCGTGCTATCGGAACTAGCGTCAGTTGCAGTTATTGCTATGGGAGACTTAAATCATCTAATGTTGCACGACATAATTATAAACGATACCGAATATAATATTGATATAGGAAATCTTGAATTTATTGTTTTATGGGGGTAAGCGTAAAAAGTTATACACATAGAAGTGTTTATTTGATCCAAGAATGTACATTTTCTTCAATATATTAACTTCACGAAAGTAAGTATTTACTTCAAATTAGAAAATATATTAAATACAAATATTTACGTTAGTTTATCTGAAGTAAAAGATAAGCTTGAAAATGATTTATATTCAAGTAAATACTTCCTAAAATCAAGTAACCAATTTTCTTAAAAACTATAGGCGCTGATCTGATAACACATGCGTAGAACAAGCAGAAGGTTGGGTGTTCTATTGAGTTTCTAGAATCTACGAGGGTACGAGCATCGAAGCGAAGGTTGTGCATCTGCTTCATGGGTGGTTATGTTTAATGGCAGCAACTGATACCGAATTTTTACTTCGATAACACACCAATAGATGGCAAATGAGACATGATGTGTGCGTCGTGGATAAGCAAGAACGCCAGTCTTACCGACGGTTGCCCAATATTTACCGTGTGTCTATTGTCGGTGGCGTCTAATCATCTAATGTCATTTGTCTTAACCCCATTTGCATCGCCATGCTAAGCCTGGTTTAATTTTAGGGGGTAAGCGGTACTTTGAAGGTGATAGTACATGTCTCGTGCATATGGTGAACATCATATTCTGAGCGTCACTTAAAATTAAACCAAGCTTAACGTGTCGGTGCAAACGGTCATTAGCACATAGTCAGTAGGCTTGAAAGTATACAGAAAACAACTTTCCACGATACTGTATATGATGATGGCGAATATCATCACCAGGAAGTCTATGTTGAATGCAGTTTCTCATATGGTGTGGGAAACTGCGCTCAACATAGACTCCCTGTCTGATGATTAAAATTTTTCACTAGCAGCATTCTTTAGTGTACTATTTTAATAAGCTTTGATAACACACCTATAGATGTCTCATTACGGCCTCAAAACAGTATATGGAACATACCTATCTATAGTACTAGTTATCTATGGTCTGCTTTGAAAATGTAAATACTAATGTACATATTTATTATGGTTATTTATTTAATTAATATACGTAAATGTGTAAGCAGCCCTAAAATACATTTAATCACAAAATTAGTATATCTACTGATAATGCGTAATACATTCATTTTAGTTAACATGTCCGAAGAGGATTTATTTGTTCGCATACGCCATAATGAGTATTTCGTGTGGTTAAACTTTAAGCCAAATTTAATAAGTGCAATTGATAAAGGTACCTATTTATCTATTAATGTTTTTGAATTCCTTTATAATAGATACAGAAACTGCATCATTTAAAAGCTTAAGCGCCAAAACAATAAATTTAAGGTTAGGTTCTCGATTATAATTGAAGGGGTTAGAAGAAGAAGAGTGGGTACAAGTGCATTTTTTCTAAGAAGTGTTTGTTTTTTTTTACAAAAATAAAAATCTTACACTAAACACAACTTTACAACTAGAATTATTTTATTTTTTAATTAATAATACATTCATTATTTCAATTGTATGACGAGCGCTGTCCCTTTGGTTGATATAAGCTGAGGTAAAGATAGGTCAACATTAATTTTTATTTTTTGGTTTTACTTACCGGATGTGACCTAAACTTTTATTATAAGTGGAATATTGTGTTTCGATAGATATGTACACTGCCTGACAAAATGAATGTCGTCGTCTACAGCGAATTTTCGTATTTTCCTATGTGATTTTTTTTTATATGGCCAAGAGTTTTACACGTAGATACCCCAATAAATCTCCTAGCTGCATAAGTTGATGGCAGTTAATCGCGCGCCTGTTCATATGCTGAGCAGTTTTGATAGTCACGGCGCTAATGATCTTAATATTAATTTTGTTGGGCAGTGTATATTGAAAAACCTTTTCAGATAATACCCCATTATAATCTCTGTGTCAAAACCGTTCTTGAAATGTGTCCATTTGAAGTTGCAACTGCTATGCATTGCATTGCTTTATTTCGTCACTACGAGATCTTTGACGGGTCAGCTGTATTTGTTATTTTATACAGCAGGCAATCACAAGTTTTAAATTAAGGCTGGTTATGTAGAACTGGCTATAATGTGATACCACTGGAAAGGTGCTTTAGATATTGTATCGCTACTCCAAACATACACAGCATGTAGTATATACTTGGAAATATGTTTTTTAGAGATAGATAATGTTGCATATTTAGGTAATAGTTTTTTTTTTAGTTTTCTTAATTCTTTCGGTATTCGGTTAGTAATAAAAGCCCATGTGTTCTCGAAACAATTGTCCCGAATTAATAAAATCTCGGGAAATAATCGGATACCTTATGTTTGATTACAGTCATTGTGGTATCTTTGCATATGTAACAGCTTTAATTCACTTTATATTTGCACTCCTATGAGAAAAATTAGAAGTTAGAAAATCTTGAAAACTTACTAGTTCGCAAACATTACCTTCGATGGTCCTATTGGTTACAAAAGCATAAATAACGACATTGTTATTACAGATAGACATATAGCATCTTATGTAAAGTGATGTTATTTTTCTTCGTAGAATTTAAGCATGGAATAATATATAGGGTGTTCCATTTAAAATAACGGAGTAAGTATGCGTTTTCTTACTTTTGAAACAGCTCGTATAGTCAAAAATATTTTTAGGTTATGCAGCATTGAATTCTGGAAATTTTTATAGAAACACTTTTTCCTAATATCAAAAATAGAGCTGTAATCAAAGACGTAGTCTTCGGTGGAACACCCTGTACACCTGAAGAAAAAAATATCCGAGCGATGGGAGCTTTACTGAGCAAGAAAGAAGATATTGCGTCCATTCCATTAATAGGAACCGATATTTTCTCTTTTGCTCGCTCAGGCTTGAATCGTTGTTCAATATAATCCGATGCAAGCAAATTCAATAAGGAGAGATCACGAGATGTTAACCTTGGTTTGATTGTATCTCTCTCTTTATTTATATTATTTTATAAACGGAATTAATGTTTAGTTTAATACAAATAAAACATATAACACTTTACAAATGTTGATATTTCAAAATTTCAAAGTCATTTAAAGTTGTCAAGATAAAATATGACGTTTGGGAGGCTGTGTGCAATTCATCGCATATGTGTGTTCTGGTGCACATGGTGATAAATAAAAAGTGATTTTATTATTGGATTAGTTACGAAAAAATTATTGATTGATTTGGAAAAGATAAAATAAAAGTTCTAGAAATGAAGAACATATAATATAAAGAAATATTAAACGCAAGTTGATATAATTATCATCTCAACAAATACTATTCGAAGAAATATTATTCAAAGGTCGATTTCAAGCTAAGGTGCAAAGATTGAGGAGGAGCTGTTGAAGAGGAAGATATAGAGGAATTGTTTCGAGAGATACTATTTGAAGATTGGTTTAAAGTTAAGGTGCAAATTAATGTTATGCCTTTTCATCCATTAGTGACGAACAAGAAAGACTAGGGGTCCTGTGCTAAAATATGCCAACTCTCATTTTTTAAGGCTAACCCTAACAAACATACCCACAAAATAGTTATTCATGGTTAAGTATATCTAGGTGAAATGAAACCTAAATGTAGTTCTAGAGAATATTCATAGATTATCCGACGGCATAATGGACACAACGTTATAGCCGCAACTTTATCCGGTATTCGTGTTGTTATTACATTCCAGTTCTGAACTATATGCAAAGGCCTCTATATCCATATGCCCAAGTAACAATACGGAGGCAGAATATGGTACAAATAATGCGGCATTCCATTTGGATTAACATGTCCGAATTTTCCCGTCGAAAATTATTGCATTTGCAGTACTGCCACCTATCTTCCGATGTACATGTATTTGTTACCTGCTCGCTAATTTGCACCAGGTAACAGCACGCATAGCTTCGCAGTATCTGCAGATCACCGCAATACGTTAAAGTGACTTCCTACATTCCTACAATAAATAAAATTTATGGTATTGCAACGCGTACTATAATATGCAATATGCACCTGCCCCCTATCAACTGAGTGACTCGGTAATGTAGGTATATAAGCATCGTTCTGACACAACTAACAAACCGGCTACAGTTTTGGCATTAGTAGCGGAAAGCATTAATATATGGCTATAAAAGGAATTAATAGCGGCTGTATTTAACGCGGTAATGGCTTTTAGCGTTGCCGTGGGCCAACTATCGGAGTCTAGGACGTATTACCGCAATTACCATTGTCAATTACGACGCAGGGATACCAGCATAACGCGTACAAGTCTACCTCTTGTTAATTAATTGATTAGTTTAATCTGTTAATTATGTCTGCTTCAATTAGTGTACAGATGCACGCACGTTGCACTCGCTTCCTGAACCTATGTACATATTATTGGCCGTAGATACGACGTGATGTTATATTTGCCGAGCGCACGTGTTCTGAATTAGCTAAATGGTTTTACTGGTAGCGTCAATACTGATATCAAAAATTGAATTTGACGTATACAGTTTGATTTTTAGTTCTCTTTTAGCTCGTATTATTAAGAGCATCGCTTTGTTATTCAGTAAACGTTCTTCCAATTACAGAAGAATAAGTATTGACATGATTTAATAAATTGATACTATTTGATTGTATCATAACTAGGCCAGATGATCCAGGTGATGTAGAAAAACTCTGCATTTGGCAAATCCTTCACAAACACAGGGAAACTTGCTGGGATTCGGTTTTGTCAAAAATTGCGTGTATGCGAAGTTGCATACTTTTTGTACAGTAATATTTTTAAGATTGTTAATTAAATGTGGTAATATATATATTGTAGATTTCTAAAAGTATTTTTTTTATAATGTACACACATCAATTTTGTAATGAATGCAAGATGATTCCAGAATTTTGAAATATTTATTTATTTCAATTTATCTTAAACATTTCATAGTTCCGTTTGGCCACATGGGTATTCTCATATGTTAAATATCCACCATTCTCCTCATATTGGTGAAATTAACGGACTTCTCTGAGGCAGTTTAAAACCTTTGCGAAGACGCAAGGGCTCTAAACTGCATTCGCAATCGATGTCTATTAGAAAATTTCAATTCGAAAGCATTCACTAGCAAACCTCCGCAAGGGACGGACGTGGCATATACTAATCTACCCGCCATTTAAGCATAGAATCACACAGATAAACGTCTTAAGAACGCGAGAACTTTGAAATTTAAAATTAAAGGTATTTATTTTCTATGATGAATTTATTATATTTATTTATTTATTATATTACTAACCAGAAACGTAATTACTATTTAATAACGGAACTCATTTGACTTACCTCAGATATTTAATATTTTATTTATGTTGTTTTTACACGGTTTCACATTTAGAACCATTTATTAAATAAAACCACATTTGTTTGCATTTAAATTATTTTTTCTATCCGGGTTGTGTGCTACCTTGTAGCATGACAGTATGCATTCATTTTTTGCAGTTCTGTGAAGTTGGGAAATTTTGATTATCAACATAAAAATTCGAAGACTAAGGCATATTCTCGTTTAGAAAGGAACTGAAGCTGCAATGCAGCTGAGACGCGTAATGATCACGCTTCAGGCAAAGGCATACGTAATAATCCCTTGTGCAAATGAAACAAGCTGAAATAAATCCAATTTCAGAAATAGGTTCGGAGAATTGATCCCGTGTATAAAAGGATCAAAAATCTAGAACGGGACTGGAAATGAAATCTAGACAGTGATCATCCTTTCACCGCTAAAAAATATACTACTGTTTTTCAAGCAAGCGCATATGAAGTAATGAATTGCGTGTGAGAAATCAATTGAAGCACTTATGGAAATAAGCGGATCCATATTGCAACAGGCAGTCAGTCGATACTGAGGGCACTAATGAATCCCAAGTACCATCAAAATCGGTTTGGGAATGTATTCGAGAACTGAATAATCTGACAGATCGCAATAGAGTCACGCAGCGAAAAAGCCGATGAGTTAGCAAGGAAGGGCCCAGCACCTATGTCAGGAGAATCTGAAAACACAACATAAGGGCCGGTAAGAAGTTGGGTAAAAGAAAAATAGAGGGAACGCTGAGATAACACAACCAAGCAAAGAAGAAAGTGAAGAATTACTGCAGTTTTCTTTGCCCGTTCCTTTATACTGTGCACTGAAAGATACTTACAGAAATTTGGAATCAACATTAGATATACTAATTGCAAATTGGTTAATAGCATGCCAAATACTGTTTACCATATTCTGTGAGAATGTGAAGCTATGGGTGCAAAAGCAGGCAATCTATGGAAGGCTATTTAGAGGAGTACTTCATCAACAAGCTACTGACCTGTACAGTTTAGTGCAAGGTACTAAGATTCTGGAATAGCTGGTATAAGTTATTGGGTAAAAGCAGTGGAAGACCAAATACAGAAAGCGATGGACTCCATATCAGACGGCACCCATAACAATAAAAAAAAAACATTTTTGACCAATTACTTAGTCGAGCAGCCAAAGACCTGTACTGATTAATATACGGTACTAGAAAGTGGAATGACTGGTATAATTCAATGGGTAAAAGGAATGGGAGATTAAACAGAAAAAGCCAAAGGCCTGCATTCCGGAGACATCAAGCTCTACATCTCCCACAAAAAAAAACATTTGAACAATTTGAAGGCTTATATTTTATGGAGCTCCGGACAGTTTCTAGTTAAAAATAGAAAATATGTTACATTACAACTCTGACTTTCTTTTTATGCAAAGGAAGGTGCCTTAGGTTAGTTTCTAAAAATGCCAAATCAACTGCACTGAGTAAATAAGATAAGAATTAGAAATTCAAAATGTGGTCATTTTATCGTTAAAGTAAAAAGAATCTCAAGAGATCTTCCATTCTTCAATATCCATGGGCTTGCTTTGCCCTTTAGATTACCCCTTAAGTAAGTATCTCCCAAAATTTGACTACGAACACAAAACTGCTTCCCCTGAAGAGTCGCTTCTTTGCACACTCATGTTGTTTTTTTCTTAAAAACAATAGAATGAACCATCGTGATTTATTTCCTGCTGCAAGTCAAACAATATCCAAATCTCCGGGAAATTCCTAACTAGAGAAATTTACTAAATAAAAAGAATTTAAAAGGAAAGTTCATCACTATCATTGACTTGGCCATAGAACATGATTAGGTTGAAGATTCTAAAAATTCCTCCCCCGGAACGTTCTTTATTTAACTTTTAAACCTTTTCAATGACAGCTAATAGAATTGTTCAAAAATATAAATTGGTTTCTGAGTAAAAGGAATATCATAGGACTACTATATCGCTTTAACTTACAGTTCTTAATAGCTCTGAATCGCTGAAAAAAGATAAAATAATTTCATGTAAAATGTTTCTCTTTAAGTTGAAAACCAAATAACCTCTCGACTTAATAGTGTCAATATATCCCTGTTACCAACTTCTAACTGCTCCATTGCAAACTAGTTCTAACTTCCTAACTATTGCATGTATATTTTATGGCTTGTGTTAAATCTCAGTGCTCTGTCATACATACAAATCAAATGTCAACGATATAATGTTCTCATATCACAAATGGCTAACAACTACGGTTCCAGCAAACTTTCTCGATTAAGTAAACTTTTGCCTGTTGTACGGAAAATAAATTAATTAGACATGTGCAGTGAATACATTTCGAGGTACATAGGTACTGCAATATATATGATAAAGTAGAACTAATTGTGAGATGTGTATATGTCGAATAACCATCTGTATATACGAGAAGCGAAACTTCAAAGTTGGATTGCATAGAGTAATGAGCACAGTATTTACTGATGAAACCTACCACATGCTCTACGCTTATAAAGATTCGTCAGTATTACACTGATAATTAGTAGTGACTGATTGGTGTTGGGTGCTGAGTACACATCATGTCTTCTCATTATCTTCCCTTAAAACTGTAGCTTAAAGCCTCTATTATTCCGTATTTAACATTTTTTTTTACATAAAGTTAGTTAGAGTTATTCTCTTTAGCTAGGTCTCTGTGGTAAACCTTTTTCCGGCAGATTTATCAACGGGTTGATTGTTTCTAGCTTTGGCAGTCTCTGCCGTTCCAATGCTGCACATTCAAAAACAATCTGAGGTGGGCTGTTTCCTCCTCCTCGTAGCATAGTCAATATATAAGTTTCTTTAAGGCATCTATTATATGTATTCATTAAACAGTTGTTCTGTTAATAGGTTTGTTACCGTTCAAAACTGAATTTGGTTGAGAGCCAGCACATCCGCTGCTAAATTTCGAAGCAGTTCCCATATCATCCGTTTGCCGTGTATCTCTCCTTCAATTCTCTTTCAGTGAGTCTGTTGTTTTTATTTGATCCACCCACCCAGTGCACTAATTATCCCAGCTTCGGTTATTGCCAGACCCGGTTCAAGTCCAGTGAATATTGTTTCAGATTCTTTTCTCGCTAGCTTGTTTGAAAATTCATAATCTGCTGTGCCCCTATGCATGAGCACCCATAGGAAAGTAACATTATTTTTTAGCCAAGCCTTAAGTGTTTTCTGCAATTCCAAGTTAGTTTCAAGATTGTCCAATGGGATGTGAATTCTTTTAGGGTCATTTGACTTCTTCATATATCATACATACCAGATTCCAGAACCTGTGAATATTTGTTGACCCATCTGCATATCAGTTTTGATTTTGAATCTCTGGTTTCTGTTCTGCTCTCCACTTATTCCAGTCCAAGATAACCTTGGAAGAGTTTGTCAAACGAGA